>CM053030.1:516122189-516392189 GCA_028564925.1 Lithobates sylvaticus | reverse complement strand
AAATTTATATATATATATATATGATGAAGATGAATGACAAATTAGGTCTTTCATGTCTGAGATCCACAACCACTTTAACCCCTTGCTGTCCACGGAGGTAGATAATTAATTATATATATATACCTCTGTGGACAGCAAGGGGTTAAAGTGGTTGTGGATCTCAGACACGAAAGACCTAATTTGTCATTCATCCATCATTATATATATATATATATATATATATATATATACGTTGCAGTTTGCAAGTGGTTTACCAGGGTTATGGCGTGGCTGGCCACAGAGGTGAACAGAGACCACACAGATTGTCTCTCCCCACCTCTATGATCATGGAGGACTGTAGCGATGTCATGAGGTGAGAGTAAGCAATTTTTTATTTTTGTTTTATGCAAAAGATCAAATTTTTTTTTTTTTATCTTTTACTTTCAAAGGGTAGATCCCCTCCACCTATGAAAGCAAAAGATCAAAAATTTTGTTGGGGTCTTTTTGACCCCAGATCTCTCCATAAAAAGAGGACCCGTCATCCTTATTTCTATTACAAGCGATGTTTACATTCCTTGTAAATAGGAATAAATGTGATAAAAAAATTAATAAAATAAACGATAAAAGCACCCACCACCCATCCCACAGAAGCACACGTAAAATGGTGTTTGCACAACACATGTGAGGTATCGCCATGAACATCAGATTGAGAGCAATAATTCTAGAACTAGACCTCCTGTGTAGCTCAAAACTGGTAACCTGTAAACCTTTTTAAAGCGTCGCCTATGGAGATTTTAAAGTATCGTAGTTTGGCGCCATTCCACAAATGCGCAGGTTTAAAGCGTGACATGTTAGGTATCTATTTAGTCAGCGTAACATCATCATCTTTTCTATTTTACCAAATAAAATGAAGTTATGTATTGTGTTTTGTTTGCATTAAAATGTGTATTTTTTCCCCAAAAAAAAAAAACTGTTTGAAAAACCTCTGTGCAAATACCATGTGACGTAAAAAATTGCAACGGGCGCCATTTTATCCCCTAGGGTCTCTGCTAAATTTTTATATATATATATATATATATATATATATAATAATATAATATGTAGTAATAATATTATTATTAATATGTAATATAATAATATAACTGGTTTTTACTTGTAATGAAGAAAGCCTTTTCTGGCACTTTTTGTTGACATTAGTTTAAGAATGCTAACACTAAATTGTTACAATATAACACCTTTCTATAAATTAAATTTCAGCCCAAAGTGCAGCATGATAATTATTGCATCAATGTAACACATCTCTTTGGCTGCATTTGCATCTGAGCATAGGGTCTTTGAGTGTTTTTTCTTCATTTTTTTTTTTGCGCAACTTTTTTAATACAGTGTTTTGAGCTTTGCCATTTTTTAGAGAAAACTATCATCTGTTGCATCATTTGTTGCTGGGCATTTTAGATTTTTTAGCTTTTATTTTTTTATTATTATTAGTTTTGTTTGTTAGGGGTTATTTTTATTTTTGTTACGGTTAGGGTGTTCCTACTACTACTACTAAGAATAAGAATAAGAATTGTAAAATAAATACACAAATAAAAATAATCATAATAAATAAAATTCAATTAATGATTATACTAGATTATTATTATTATTATTATTATTATTATTATTATTATTATTAACAATTAACCCCTAACCCTCTAAAAAAAATACTAAACACCCTTACACAAAAAAATAGATTTAAAAATGATTATTATATATATATATATATATATATATATATATATATATATATATATATTATAATATATTTTTTAGCTTGGGTGTTTAATAATATAAAAAAATAATAATAATAAACACCCAAACAAAACATGGCCTAGGCCATCTTTATGTAGAGTAACAATTCTTTGCCATGAGGTGCCATGTTGAACTTTCAGTGACCAGTATTAGAGAGTGAGAGCACAATAACACCAAATTTAACACACCTGCTCCCCCTTCACACCTGAGACCTTGTAACACTAACGAGTCACATGAGACCGGGGAGGGAAAATGGCTAATTGTGCCCAATTTGGACATTTTCACTTAGGGGTGTACTCACTTTTGCCAGCAGTTTAGACATTAATGTTAATGGTGTGTTGAGTTATTTTGAGAGGACAGCAAATTTACACTGTTATACAAGCTGTACACTCACTACTTTACATTGTAGACAAGTGTCATTTCTTCAGTGTATGTATGTATGTATGTATGTATGTATGTATGTATGTATGTATGTATATATATATATATATATATATATATATATATATATATATATATATATATATATATATATATATATATATATATATATATATATATATATATATATATATATATATATATAGTAGCAGAGCGTCCCAGAGAGAGCCAGGAGAAGTCTTGTTCGGGATTTATACGTCTCCCAGGGTCCTCTCATACACATTCAGAGGTCTCCGATACATGATCCAGTTCGGATCTTAGTCCTCTTTCCCAAGCTAATTTAAGCTCACCTGAGCAGACAGCCTTTGCTCTCTGCCTGGGACACACAAACAGGGATGGTTTGTGAGGAGCTAAAGGTTGGTAAAACACTTTAAAACTCTATACAGAAACTGACAAGCGGTAGGCTTGCTCGGCCTGGTAGTGAGGGCCAGTATATGGTATAGTTAGAGCCGAGACACGGCTAGGACTTTTGTTTTGTTATTTCTGTTCTGATATGTTTTCTAGAAGACTGTGCAGCACCTGTATATGGACTTGTATTTAGATCAAATAAACCCAGCACTGTTTTCACTACCTCAAGTGGATTTGGTATCTGTGCCTAAAATAACAGCTCATCCCAGGGAGCTTTGTACCTGCTACCTGTCCCCCAGGTTACACAATATATATATATATATATATATATATATATATATATATATATATATATATATATATATATATATATATATATATATATATATATATATATATATATATATATATATAGCACAGGCTCCATTCACCCAGCTGTCTTTAGTCACAAGACTCAGGGTCGTTATTCACAAAAAGTGACAGTTTCAGTTGTGTCTAATGTTATCTGAAGATTACAGGCACTTATGATAAAATAATGATCCTTATCCTTGTGTTATAAAGCTTCACATATTTAAAAAAAAAAAAAAACAAACAACAAACAACACACTATATCTGGTCTGGAAGTTGCTTTCAGTATTTGCATTTGTATTGTATGGTGTGACCAGTATACCAGGAGGGATGGTATACAAGGAGGGATGGCTAGCCTCTTGTATGGTGTGACCGGTATACAAGGAGGGATGGCTAGCCTCTTGTGTGGTGTGACCGGTATACAAGGACGGATGGCTAGCCTCTTGTGTGGTGTGACCGGTATACAAGGAGGGATGGCTAGCCTCTTGTATGGTGTGACCGGTATACCAGGAGGGATGGCTAGCCTCTTGTATGGTGTGACCGGTATACAAGGAGGGATGGCTAGCCTCTTGTGTGGTGTGACGGGTATACAAGGAAAGATGGCTAGCCTCTTGTATGGTGTGACCAGTATACCAGGAGGGATGGCTAGCCTCTTGTATGGTGTGACCGGTATACCAGGAGGGATGGCTAGCCTCTTGTATGGTGTGACCGGTATACCAGGAGGGATGGCTAGCCTCTTGTATGGTGTGACCGGTATACCAGGAGGGATGGCTAGCCTCTTGTATGGTGTGACCGGTATACCAGGAGGGATGGCTAGCCTCTTGTATGGTGTGACCGGTATACAAGGAGGGATGGCTAGCCTCTTGTATGGTGTGACCAGTATAACAGGAGAGCCTCTTGTAGAACTACAAGTCTCAGCACAGCAAGCATGATGGAATCAATGTGACAGCTGTACTCTGCAACAGCTGGAGAGCCGACCAGCATCTCCTATCTGTGTCACACATCGAGTCATTCCCGGTGATTATCGGTGAGTCAGGATATTTGCCCAGGCTGTTAGATTTGGCACAGAACCGGCTGCCATTCTACAAGCAGGAAGAAATACGACAAGTTCGCGCATCGCTGCTTTACTGTAAATGCAGACTTCTGTGCGAGGAGCGATCGCTGGCATTCCCACACACACACACACACACAGAGCCCTCCCTGGAGCCCAGCAAAGCTGACACTCCGTCCAGCCCTTGGCATGCATGCCCGTCATTAGGAACGCAGTGAACAGGCGTTTGCGTTACTGAAGCTTTGAAAAGCCAACGCCGGTCCTGTAACATACGCAGTGCAGGCGCCAAATCCACAGGGCGGTCGCTCGCTGTGCGTCGTATTGATTTCACCTGCAATGTTGGACAGGTGTTGGTAATTTGCAAAGCTCGCTAAATTCCTCAATTCAAGTCAATGAGAGCGTGCGACCCAAACCTGCGATTTCTGGAAGGTTTTCCTCATAATAAATTCAATTTCCAAAAACAACAACAGATACAGAAATCTTCAGACAACGTTCCTCAACGAGCCAAAAATGTGCAAAACGTTCCCATGTGTTCTCTGCTACATCGTGGAGGGGGGGGGGGGGGGTCCCTTATCTGATACATTGGGGTTCCCTCAACTGATTAGGGAACCTTCATTAGATACATTGGGGTTTCCTCAACTGATTAAGGACCCTTCATTAGATACATTGGGGTTCCCTCAACTGATTAGGGACCCTTCATTAGATACATTGGGGTTTCCTCAACTGATTAAGGACCCTTCATTAGATACATTGGGGTTTCCTCAACTGATTAAGGACCCTTCATTAGATACATTGGGGTTCCCTCAACTGATTAGGGACCCTTCATTAGATACATTGGGGTTTCCTCAACTGATTAAGGACCCTTCATTAGATACATTGGGGTTTCCTCAACTGATTAAGGACCCTTCATTAGATACATTGGGGTTCCCTCAACTGATTAAGGACCCTTCATTAGATACATTGGGGTTCCCTCAACTGATTAGGGACCCTTCATTAGATACATTGGGGTTCCCTCAACTGATTAGGGACCCTTCATTAGATACATTGGGGTTCCTCTCAACTGATACGTTGGGGGGGGGGTATGGAGTCTCCCACGTTGTATATTGGGGGGGGGATACATTTGGGATGCTTCTTCATCTGATACACGGGGTTCTCTTATCTGATACACTTGGGGAAAAGTCTCTCATTTTGCATATCAGGGGTCCCTCCTCTAATACATTGGGGTTTCATAATCTCATACATTGGAGGTCTCTTATCTAATACATTAGGGACCCCTCGTCTGATACATTGGGGTTCCCTCCTCTTATTTATCAGGGACCCTTCATTAGATACATTGGGGTTCCTCTCATCTGATATATTGGGGGGGGGGGGGAGTATGGAATCTCCCATGTTGTATATTGGGGGGATACATTTGAGATCCTTCATTACATACACGGGGTTCTCTTATCTGATACAGTTGGGGAGAAGTCTCTCATTTTGCATACCAGGGGTCCTTTATCTAATACATTAGGGCTCCATAATCTCATGCTTTGGGGATCTCCTATCTAATATATTAGGGGTCCCTCATCTAATACATTGGGGTTCCATTATCTAATACATCAGGGGCCCCTCATCTCATACACTGTGGTTGCCTTATCTGATACATTGGGGTTGCTCATCCGATACATCAGGAGTCCCTCTTCTCATACATTGAGGGAATCTCATCTGATACATTGGGGGTCGCTCGTTTAATCTGTTGGAGTCTCTTGGCTGATACATAAGGGGTCCCTTAACTAACATGTTGAGGGTCCATCATCTGATATATTGGAGATCCCACATTCCATAAATTGGGTGGGGGGGTCACTCATCTGATACATCAGAGGTCCTTCATCTGATATGTTTGGGTCCCTCATGTAATACATTAGGGGTTTCCCATCTTATACATACGTTTTCCCTCATCAGAGACATTTGGGATCCTTCATGTGATACATTGGGGGCTCCTCATCCCATACATTGGGGGCTCCTCATCCCACACATTGGGGGCTCCTCATCCCACACATTGGGGGCTCCTCATCCCACACATTGGGGGCTCCTCATCCCACACATTGGGGGCTCCTCATCCCACACATTGGGGCTCCTCATCCCACACATTGGGGCTCCTCATCCCATACATTGGGGGCTCCTCATCCCATACATTGGAGTCCTCAACTTATACATTGGGGGCTCCTCATCCCATACATTGGGGGCTCCTCATCCCATACATTGGGGGCTCCTCATCCCATACATTGGGGGCTCCTCATCCCATACATTGGGGGCTCCTCATCCCATACATTGGGGGGGGGCTCCTCATCCCATACATTGGGGGGGGGCTCCTCATCCCATACATTGGGGGCTCCTCATCTCATACATTGGGGGCTCCTCATCTCATACATTGGGGGGGGGCTCCTCATCCCATACATTGGGGGCTCCTCGTATCATACATTGGGGGCTCCTCATCCCACACATTGGGGGGCTCCTCATCCCACACATTGGGGGCTCCTCATCCCATACATTGGGGGGGGCTCCTCATCCCATACATTGGGGGCTCCTCGTATCATACATTGGGGGCTCCTCATCCCATACATTGGGGGCTCCTCATCCCACACATTGGGGGGCTCCTCATCCCACACATTGGGGGGCTCCTCATCCCACACATTGGGGGGCTCCTCATCCCACACATTGGGGGGCTCCTCATCCCACGCATTGGGGGCTCCTCATCCCATACATTGGGGGCTCCTCATCCTATACATTGGAGATTTTTCATTGTATACATTGGGGGGCTCCTCATCCCACACATTGGGGGATCCTCATCCCACACATTGGGGGGCTCCTCATCCCACACATTGGGGGCTCCTCATCCCATACATTGGGGGCTCCTCATCCCACACATTGGGGGCTCCTCATCCCATACATTGGGGGCTCCTCATCCCATACATTGGGGGCTCCTCATCCCATACATTGGGGGCTCCTCATCTCACACATTGGGGGGCTCCTCATCTCACACATTGGGGGCTCCTCATCTCACACATTGGGGGACTCCTCATCCCACACATTGGGGGCTCCTCATCCCACACAATGGGGGCTCCTCATCTCACACATTGGGGGGCTCCTCATCCCACACATTGGGGGGCTCCTCATCTCACACATCAGGGGTTGCCTCCTGGGATACATTGTATCATTATTAGTAAACTTTTAAACATTTCCTGGGAAGAAGGGGACACCTGACACAACACATACACAGGTCGTCCCTTCCCCCACAATACACATTTCCCGGCAGAAGATCTACTTACCGGGCAGAAGAGTCCGGCCAGGCACAGCAGCAGAGGTAAGTACTCCATAGCGGTAGATCTCCGGACTCCGATCACTTTGTAATCACTTTGTACAGATTTCCCGGAGGTGAGAACAGGTGCGATCCCCACCGATCCCGCGGAGCCTTACCCACCGATCCCGCGGAGCCTTACCCACTGATACCCACTGATCCCCGCCGGTCCCGCACTCCGCTCCCTCCGCAGCGCTCTCCGCTCTCATCTCCACTTTCCATTAACAAAGTCAGGCACAAGCAACGGGAGCCAATCCCCGGCTGGGAAGCAGCGACCAATGGGAGCGGGGCAGGGGCGGGGCTTGCTGCCTGTCGGTGTATAGGAGGAGGACGGTGCTGGCAGTGCGGGGCTGACAGTGCGGGAGAGACACCGATCTCCGGAGTGCGGGAAGAGGAGAGGAGAGAGTGCGGGAGGAGAGAAGAGTGCGGGAGGAGAGAAGAGTGCGGGAAGAGGAGGGAGAAGAGATTGCAGGAGGAGAGAGATCAAGAGAAGAGAGTGCGGGAGGAGAGAAAGAAGAGATTGCAGGAGAAGAGAGTGAGGGAGGAGAGAGATCAGGAGAAGAAAGAGGAGAGTGTGGGAAGAGAGAGATCAGGAGAAGAGAGTGCGGGAAGAGAGAGATCAGGAGAAGAAAGAGGAGAGAGGTCAGAGGAGAGAGTGCGAGAAGAGAGAAATCAGGAGAAGAGAGAGATTAGAGGGAGAGTGTGCAGAAGGAGAGAGATACGGAGAAGAGAGGAGAAAGATTAGAGGGAGTACGGGAGGAAAGAGATCAGAAGAAGAGAGAGAAGAGAGTGCGGGAGGAGAGAGATCAGAGGAGAGAGAAGAGTGCAGGAAGAGAGTGCGGGGGAGAGAGATCAAGAGAAGAGAGTATGGGAGGAGAGAGAAGAGAGTGCGGGAGAAGAGAGATCAGAGGAGAGAAAAAAAAACACTTAAATTCTATTTTTGAAAAAAATGGGAAATTCAAAAAGATTCTTAAATTCGAAAAAAATCGGAGATTCAAAAAAAATCCGAAATTCGAAAAAAAATTGGAAATTCAAAAAAAATCTGTAAATTCGAAAATTTGAAAATCGTTTTTCGGGTCATTCGTTATGATCGCAATTCATAAATTAAAAAAAAAAACACGTAAATTAGATTTTTTTTTTTTAAATGGGAAATTCAAAAAGATTCGTAAATTTAAAAAAAATCGGAGATTCAAAAAAAAATCAGAAATTCAAAAAAAATTGGAAATTCAAAAAAAAATCTGTAATTTGGAAATTTGAAAAAAAAAAAAAAGCGGTCATTTGAAAGAGTCGGAGATTCAGAAATTTGAAAATTTGAAAATCTAAAATAATAACTAACTAATAATAACTTAACTATTACTATCTATTAAAGGGTAAGTTCACCTTTACAGAAAACTCCCCCTCCTTGCTCCCCCCGGTCCCGCTGACCTGGACCGTTGCAATCTCCAGTTCTAAACCCCGGTATATCCGCGCCAGGTGTCCCTGAGCTGAACATCCAAAACGTCCCTCGTCAGGGGGACGTTTTGCAGCATTCTAATTGGCCAGTGGTGCCAACCAATCAGCAGCTGAATAGCCCGTCCTGTCAGCTTTGGAGAAGTCGCGTAGCTGCAGAGAGGATTTCTAAGCCCCGGACTCCTGATGCAGATATATACCGGGGGCGGGGCTTAGAACGGGAGATTGCGGCGGTCCAGGTCAGCTTTTTCTGTAAAGGTGAACTTACCCTTTAAATTATAGGTATTGGAATCTCCTTTCAAATTTGTCTGTTAGTGAAAGTAACCAATACGAATTTATCCAAAGTTATGACAAATTAATAATAACTACAATCACTTCAAGTATTATTAGTATTGAAATTTATTATTATTAATTAGTTACGCTTCATTCGTTTAGATGCGGCATTCATTATTTTGGATAATTCGTAACTTCGGATAAAATCGTATCCATTTACGTTCACTAACAGCCAAATTTAAAAAGGAAATTCCAATACCTTTCCGCTTTTTTTGGAATTCCCAAATTTACGATTTTTTTTTTTTTGATTTACAAATTTAAGTATTTTTTTTTCAAATTTACGAATTTTTTCGAATTTACAATTTTTTTCGAATTCACGATTGTTTTTGAATTTATGATTTTTTTTTCTAATTCCGGAATTTACCATTTTTTCGAATTTACGTTTTTTTTTTTTTTTACGAATTCACGTTTTCTTGCGAATTTCCGAATTGTTTTGAATTTATGATTTTTTATTCGAATTTACGATTTGTTTAGAATTTACGAATGTATGATTTTTTTTTTTTCGAATTCACGAATTTACGAATTGTTTTGAATTTATGAATTTTTTCGAATTTTCAAATTTACGAACATTTGGAAAAAGTTTGTTAAACGGATTAACGACCTTCGTTAAAAAAAAAAAAAGGAATTTGGTACGAAATTATTTGCACATGTCTAAAATTTAGTGTTGTCGCTCTCACTCCATTAATGTCTAAACCGCTGGCAACAAAAGTGAGTACACCCCTAAGTGAATCTAAATGTCCAAATTGGGCCCAAAGTGTCAATATTTTGTGTGGCCACCATTATTTTCCAGCACTGCCTAAACCCTCTTGGGCATGGAGGTCACCAGAGCTTCACAGGTTGCCACTGGAGTCCTCTTCCCCTCCTCCATGACGACATCGCGGAGCTGGTGGATGTTAGAGACCTTGCGCTCCTCCACCTTCCGTTTGAGGATGTCCCACAGATGCTCAATAGGGTTTAGGTCTGGAGACATGCTTGGCCAGTCCATCACCTTTAGCCTAAGTGAAAATGTCAGAATTGGGCCCAATTAGCCATTTTCCCTCAGGTGTCAATGGGGAGCAGGTGTGTTAAATTTGGTGTTATCAGAGATTCCGAGGAAAATCTATAGGAATTCTATCCTGTGTCACTTAGGCCCCTTTCACACCGGGGCGGGGAGCCGCGGTGACGGTAAAGCAGCGCTATATTTAGCGCTGCTTTACCGTCGTTTTTTACTGCGATATTCGGCCGCTCGCGGTGCGGTTTTACCCCCCCCCCCCCCCCGCGAGCGGACGAAAAAGGGTTAAACACCCCCCGCAGAGCGCCGCCGTAGCGGTGCTTTGCGGCGGTATTGCCGCGGTTTTACCGCGGTGTCCCATTCTAATCAATGGGTAGGAGCGGTATAGGAGCGGTGAACACACCGCTCCTATCCCGCTCCAAAGATGCTGCTAACAGGACTTTTTTTGTCATCCTGCTAGCGCACATCTAGTGTGAAAGCCCGCCGGCTTTCACACTGGAGTTAAAGGGGCCGGATTTTTTCATGCGGTGAACAGGCGCTATTTTTAGCGCTGTACCGCATGAAAAACGCCCCGGTGTGAAAGGGGCCTAAGTGAATGCAGCTAAGGCATGTATAACACTTAGGTGGAAACAGACACAGCCGCCTACTGTGAGCATGTGGCTCAAAAAAGTAGAAGAGGTGAACAGGATGGAAGACCTAGTATGGACAGCTAGGAAAGAAAGGAAAATATATATGGACTAGGCATGTGCAATTCGTTTCGTTTTTATTTGTTTTCCGTTAATATTCGTTCATTCGTTATCGTACGGATGAACGAACGATTCGCTAAAAATTTTAACGAATTATCGAATCGAACGAATATGAAAAACAATGAAAATTCGAAATAACCAAATTAGAAACAACGAAACTACAAAAGAAGAAAATCCGAAAAACAGGAACAACGAAAATCAAAATGAACGAAAAAATTCGTACATTCGTAACTTTTTTTTTTTTATTCATAATTTTCCGTGTCTCTTACAATGGCGCTGCTTAACGTGCTTCGAATGGATTGAACGAAAAAATTCGTACATTCGTAACTTTTTTTTTTTTTTTTTGCGATTCGTAATTTTCCGTGTCTCTTACAATGGCGCTGCTTAACGTGCTTCGAATGGATTGAACGAAAAAATTCGTACATTCGTAACTTTTTTTTTCGATTCGTCATTTTCCGTGTCTCTTACAATGTAATAATAGCATACACATTACATAACATTATGAATTATGCTATGATTACGAATCTACGAAAACAATGTTACGAAAGTACGAATGTAACTAAATCTACGAAAATACGAATGCGTCCGAATTTCGAATAAACGAAAATTAAACGGAAAAACGAATCAACGAAAAAATAACTCTTACGAAATTACGAATCAACGGAAACGAAAGAAACGAAACTAAACTAAACAAACTTTTCTATTGTGCACATGTCTAATATGGACATTTGGACACCATGGAATTGCTACATTTCTTCAGAGGAGGGAAAAAATTAATTTATGCGATTTAAAGGAGAGGAGGAGATTAGGATGTGAACTCAGGGGGGGAGGGAGAGGAGGAAATAGGGGTGGAGAATAGGAAAATCCTTCTCCCCCCTGTTTTCCCCCTTTTTTGTGTTTGTTATTGTTTGTTATTATTAATTAATTTATTATTATTTTTTTGTTTTTTTTTGTTTTGTTTTGTTTATTTAGAGGAACGCAAGGTGGGAAATGAACTGTAGATTAGGGAAGTGGGTGGAAAGATGTGTCATGGTCAGGCCTAGGGATTAGGTCAACCCAGGGCCAGGCACAGGGTACGGGGGGGTCGAATTTAGTGGGAGGAGTAAAACTCGCTTACGACCTCAAATTCTACCTTTCTCACTTACCAATTTAGTTGTCTCTTTAGGTTCAGATACATAATTATATGGAAAACTAGAGACAAAGAGAATAGACAATATTGATTTATTTGACGTGTATATATACAGAAATGTAATGTAAAGTACTGGAAAGACTGTTTATGTAAGTTCTCCATCCTTGTTTAAAAGAAAAAGAGAAAAATAAAGAAATTATTAAAAAAAAAAAAAATTTTGGTGTTATCGCTCTCACTCTCTTATACTGGTCACTGGAAGTTCAGCATGGCACCTCATGGCAAAGAACTCTCTGAGGATCTGAAAAAAAGAATTGTTGCTCTACATAAAGATGGCCAAGGCTATAAGAAGATTGCCAAGACCCTCAAACTGAACTGCAGCACGGTGGCCAAGACCATACAGAGGTATAACAGGACAGGTTCCACTCAGAACAGGCCTCGCCATGGTCCACCAAAGAAGTTGATGGGCACGTGCTCAGCGTCATATCCAGAGGTTGTCTTTGGGAAATAGACGTATGAGTGCTGCCAGCATTGCTGCAGAGGTTGAAGGGGTCAACCTGGGTCATGGTCTGGGGCTGTATGAGTGCTGCCAGTACTGGGGAGCTACAGATCATTGAGGGAGCCATAAATGCCACATGTACTGTGACATACTGAAGCAGAGCATGATCCCCTCCCTTCAGAGACTGGGCCGCAGGGCAGTATTCCAACATGATAACGACCCCAAACACACATCCAAGGTGACCATTGCCTTGCTAAAGAAGCTGAGGGTAAAGGTGATGGACTGGCCAAGCATGTCTCCAGACCTAAACCCTATTGAGCATCTGTGGGACATCCTCAAACGGAAGGTGGAGGAGCGCAAGGTCTCTAACATCCACCAACTCCGTGATTTTTGTCATGGAGGAGTGGAAGAGGACTCCAGTGACAACCTGTGAAGCTCAGGTGAGCTCCATGCCCAAGGAGGTGAAGGCAGTGCTGGAAAATAATGGCGGCCACACAAAATATTGACACTTTGGGCCCAATTTGGACATTTTCACTTAGGGGTGTACTCACTTTTGTTGCCAGCGGTTTAGACATTAATGGCTGTGTATTGAGTTATTATGAGGGGACAGAAAATTTACACTGTTATACAAGCTGTACACTCACTACATTGTAGACAAGTGTCATTTCTTCAGTGTTGTCACATGAAAAGATGGAAGAAAATATTTACAAACATGTGAGGGGTGTCCTCACTTTTGGGAGATACTGTATATTTATTCTAGCTGTAAAAAAACAACAAGAAAAATCTTATGTTTATAAGCGCTGTACAAACGTTTATCCACTTGGGCGTGCTATGTTGCATGCGAGTACTTTAACCACTTCCCTACCGCCCACTGTCATATGACGCCCACAAGGTGGATCTCCCATCCTGGGCGTCATATGACGTCCTCCCATTCCCGGCCGCCTAAGGGGCGCGCCCGCGGCGTCGCTCGGGACCCGATGCGCGTGCCCGGCGGCCGCAATGTCCGGCGGGCACCCGCGATTGCCCGTTAAAGCAATGGGACCGTGGAGCTGTGTGTGTAAACACACAGCTCCACGTCCTGTCAGTGGAGAGGAGACCGATCATGTGATCCCAGTACGGAGGAACACATGATCGGTCTCCTCCCCTTGTCAGTCCCCTCCCCCCACAGTTAGAATCACTACCTTAGGGAACACATTAACCCCTGCAGCGCCCCCTAGTGTTAACCCCTTCCCTGCCAGTCACATTTACACAGTAATCACTGCAATTTTATAGCAACGATCGCTGTGTAAATGTGAATGGTCCCAAAAATGTGTCCGAAGTGTCCGCCGCAATGTCGCAGTCATGAAAAAAAAATCGCAGATCGCCGCCATTACTAGTAAAAAAAAAAAAAAAATGCAATAAATCTATCCCCTATTTTGTAGACGCTATAACTTTTGCGCAAACCGCTCTATATACGCTTATTGCGATTTTTTTTTTTTTACCAAAAATATGTAGAAGAATACGTATCGGCCTAAACTGAGGAAAAAAATAGTTTTTAAAAAAAAAAAATGGGATATTTATTATAGCAAAAAGTAAAAAATATTGTTTTTTTTTCAAAATTGTCGCTCTTCTTTTGTTTATGGCGCAAAAAATAAAAACCGCAGAGGTGATCAAATACCACCAAAAGAAAGCTCTATTTGTGGGGAAAAAAGGACGTCAATTTTGTTTGGGTGTAACGTCGCACGACCGCACAATTGTCAGTTAAAGCGACGCAGTGCCGAATCGCAAAAAGTGCTCTGGTAAGGAAGAGTGTAAAATCGCCCGGTGCTGAAGTGGTCAAAACACTTGAATTTCTGACACTTGTTGCTTACAAGTTAAAATCAGTATTTTTTTTGCTAGAAAATTACTTAGAACCCCCAAACATTATTTATATATATATATATATATTCTTCTTTTTTTTTTTTTTAGCAGAGACCCTAGAGAATAAAATGGTGGTCGTTGCAATATTTTTTATATTTTTAAATATCGCCAATGGATTTTTAAAGCTACGATAAAACAAAGACATACTACTACATTTTATTGCAGCGCACCAGCCGAATCGCACTGCATCGCCCCGCCCGACATTGCAGTGAATGAAGTGTACATTTTGTACACTACAATTAAAGCTGATACAAAAAAAGGGCACTACACTGCCCCCTAGCCAGCTGTATCTTGCACTACACTGCCCCCTAGCCAGCTGTATCTTGCACTACACTGCCCCCTAGCCAGCTGCATCTTGTACTACACTGCCCCCTAGCCAGCTGCATCTTGTACTACACTGCCCCCTAGCCAGCTGCGTATTGTACTACACTGCCCCCTAGCCAGCTGCGTATTGTACTACACTGCCCCCTAGCCAGCTGTATCTTGCTCTACACTGCCCCTAGCCAGCTGCATCTTGCACTACACTGCCCCCTAGCCAGCCGCATCTTGCACTACACTGCCCCCTAGCCAGCCGCATCTTGCACTACACTGCCCCCTAGCCAGCTGCATCTTGTACTACACTGCCCCCTAGCCAGCTGCATCTTGTACTACACTGCCCTCTAGCCAGCCGCATCTTGCACTACACTGCCCCCTAGCTAGATGGCAATGCAGAGCGCTGAATCGCTCTGGCTGCTCTGCGATTTGGCCCTTAGGCAGCCCGTTTTCTTTCCAGAGGGCTGGAAAAAAAAAGAAAAAAGATCTGCCCCCCCCCACCCCCAATCCACACATTTGAGGTGGATGGGGGAATCACTCCCACTGCGCTATTGTGTTGTGACCGTGGGGAGCCATCAGAATACAATGATCAGTGCTGCCAGCTATAGCCGGCGGCACTGATCAATTGAGAAAAAAAACACTAAATATGTACCCGTACGTCGCTGGCTGCTTCTGGGCTTAGGACACCCCTCTGTGATTGGACCTGTCAGCAAGTCCAAGCCAATGATTGGACCTGCCGATGGGCTGTGTGCAATCACAGCCCAGAGCTCTGTGTTGACAATCAACACAGAGCTCTGTACACAGGGAACGATCTCTCTGTTTCTTATATCTGCCAAGCAGAGATGAGAAACAAAGTGATCTATTTGTAAAAAGCAGCTCACATTACCCACTGTTAGGACCCAAAATCGTACGAAAAATAGCGCTTTCGAATCGATCGTACGATGATCGGATTGTTAGTACAGAGGTTTTCGAGAGCCGATCTTGACAGTTCATCTGATATTATCTGATCGGACAAGCATGAGAATTTTTCTCCCACGATACCAGATTGTACGATCTTCATTTAACCACTTCAGCCCCGGAAGGATTTTTTACCCGCCTTAATGACCAGGCCATTTTTTTGTGATACGGCAATGAGTCGCATTAACTGACAATTGCGCGGTCGTGCGACGTTGTACACAAACAAAATTTATGTCCCTTTTTCTCCCCACAAATAGAGCTTTCTTTTATTGGTATTTGATCACCTCTGCGGTTTTAATTTTTACGCTATAAACAAAAAAAGCTGACAATTTTTTTAAAAAAAGCTAAATATTTTCCTTTTTTCTATAAAATATATATAAAAAAAAAAAAAAACGATTTCTTCACCAGTTTAGGCCGATATGTATTCTTCTACATACAGTCAGGTCCATAAATATTGGGACATCGACACAATTCTAATCTTTTTGGCTCTATACACCACCACAATGGATTTGAAATGAAACGAACAAGATGTGCTTTAACTGCAGACTTTCACCTTTAAATTGAGGGTATTTACTGTATATACTCGAGTATAAGCCGACCCGAATATAAGCCGACCCGAATATAAGCCGAGGCACCTAATTTTACCACAAACAACTGGGGAAAACGTATTGACTCGAGTATAAGCCTAGTGTGAGAAATGCGCAGCTACTGTGGGAAGTGGAAAAGAGAGTCAACAATGCCCATTTGCAGCCTCGCTGTGCCCATTTGCAGCCTCGCTGTGCCCATTTGCAGCCTCGCTGTGCCCATTTGCAGCCTCACTGTGCCCATTTGCAGCCATAGGTCCCCCGAACTTCAAACTTGGTAGTTAATGGTTCCTAGATGCCCTCTAACTGCAGACAAAATTTGGGGTCTCTGAACCCAAAGGGTCCCGAAATGACATTGCTGCAGATGGACACAGTTGACCGAATTAGGGGCCCTGTATCTCGGGGTCACTTGGTGCTAGGAACCCCAAATTTGGATATGTTGTAGTGTTAGTTTCACTGAGTTTGAATACCCAGTTCCTAGCACCAAGTGGCCCCGGGATACAGGGCCCCAAAGTCGGGTTGGAAAATGTAATTTTCTGCTGCAGAAAAGTGCTTGGCTCGAGTATAAGCCGTGGGGGGCATTTTCAGCACCAAAAAAATGTGCTGAAAAACTCGGCTTATACTCGAGTATATACGGTACATCCAAATCAGGTGAACGGTGTAGGAATTACAGTTTGTATATGTGCCTCCCACTTTCTAAGGGACCAAAAGTAACGGGACAGATTAACAATCATCCATCAAACTTTCACTTTTTAATACTTGGCTGCAAATACTTTGCAGTCAATTACAGCCTGAAGTCTGGAACGCATAGACATCACCAGACGCCGGGTTTCATCCCTGGTGATGCTCTGCCAGGCCTCTACTGCAACTGTCTTCAGTTCCTGCTGGTTCTTGGGGCATTTTCCCTTCAGTTTTGTCTTCAGCAAGTGAAATGCATGCTCAATCGGATTCAGGTCAGGTGATTGACTTGGCCATTACATAACATTCCACTTCTTTCTCTTTAAAAACTCTTTGGTTGCTTTCGCAGTATGCTTCGGGTCATTGTCCATCTGCACTGTGAAGCGCCGTCCAATGAGTTCTGAAGCATTTTGCTGAATATGAGCAGATAATATTGCCCAAAACACTTCAGAATTCATCCCGTTGCTTTTGTCAGCAGTCACATCATCAATAAATACAAGAGAACCAGTTCCATTGGCAGCCATACATGCCCACGCCATGACACTACCACCACCATGCTTCACTGATGAGGTGGTATGCTTTGGATCATGAGCAGTTCCTTTCCTTCTCCATACTCTTCTCTTCCCATCACTCTGGTACAAGTTGATCTCATCTGTCCATAGGATGCTGTTCCAGAACTGTGAAGGCTCTTTTAGATGTTGTTTGGCAAACTCTAATCTGGCCTTCCTGTTTTTGAGGCTCACCAATGGTTTGCATCTTGTGGTGAACCCTCTGTATTCACTCCGGTGAAGTCTTCTCTTGATTGTGGACTTTGACACACATACACCTACCTCCTGGAGAGTGTTCCACACATACACGTACCTCCTGGAGAGTGTTCCACACATACACCTACCTCCTGGAGAGTGTTCCACACATTCACCTACCTACTGGAGAGTGTTCCACACATACACCTACCTCCTGGAGAGTGTTCCACACATACACCTACCTCCTGGAGAGTGTTCCACATATTCACCTACCTACTGGAGAGTGTTCCACACATACTCCTACCTACTGGAGAGTGTTCCACACATACACGTACCTCCTGGAGAGTGTTCCACACATACACCTACCTCCTGGAGAGTGTTCCACACATTCACCTACCTACTGGAGAGTGTTCCACACATTCACCTACCTACTGGAGAGTGTTCCACACATTCACCTACCTACTGGAGAGTGTTCCACACATACACCTACCTACTGGAGAGTGTTCCACATATTCACCTACCTACTGGAGAGTGTTCCACACATACACCTACCTCCTGGAGAGTGTTCCACACATACACCTACCTCCTGGAGAGTGTTCCACACATTCACCTACCTACTGGAGAGTGTTCCACACATACACCTACCTCCTGGAGAGTGTTCCACACATACACGTACCTCCTGGAGAGTGTTCCACACATACACCTACCTCCTGGAGAGTGTTCCACACATTCACCTACCTACTGGAGAGTGTTCCACACATACACCTACCTACTGGAGAGTGTTCCACATATTCACCTACCTACTGGAGAGTGTTCCACACATACACCCACCTCCTGGAGAGTGTTCCACACATACACCTACCTACTGGAGAGTGTTCCACACATACACCTACCTACTGGAGAGTGTTCCACACATACACCTACCTCCTGGAGAGTGTTCCACACATACACCTACCCCCTGGAGAGGGTTCTGGCCAACTGTTGTGAAGGGTGTTTTCTTCACCAGGGAAAGAATTCTTCGGTCATCCACCACAGTTGTTTTCCGTGGTCTTCCGGGTCTTTTGGTGTTGCTGAGCTCACCGGTGCGTCCTTTCTTTTTAAGGATGTTGCAAACAGTTGATTTGGCCACACCTAATGTTTTTGCTATCTCTCTGATGGGTTTGTTTTTGTTTTTTCAGCCCAATGATGGCTTCACTGATAGTGACAGCTCTTTGGATCTCATATTGAGAGTTGACAGCAACAGATTCCAAATGCAAATAGCACACTTGAAATGAACTCTGGACCTTCTATCTGCTCCTTGTAAATGGGATAATGAGGGAATAACACACACCTGGCCATGGAACAGCTGAGCAGCCAATTGTCCCATTACTTTTTGTCCCTTAAAAAGTGGGAGGCACATATACAAACTGTTGTAATTCCTACACCGTTCACCTGATTTGGATGTAAATACCCTCAAATTACAGCTGAAAGTCTGCAGTCAAAGCACATCTTGTTCATTTCATTTCAAATCCATTGTGGTGGTGTATAGAGCTAAAAAGATTAGAATTGTGTTGCTGTCCCAATATTTATGGACCTGACTGTATTTTTGGCAGAAAAAATAAAAATCGCAATAAGCATTGATTGGTTTGCGCAAAAGTTATATCGTCTACAAAATAGGGGATATAGTTATGGCATGTTTATTATTTATTTATTTTTTACTAGTAATGGCGGTGATCTGCGATTTTTTTGCAGGATTGCGGCAGACAGATCGGACACTTTTGACACTTTTTTGGGACCAGTGACATTTATACAGCGATCAGTGCTATAAAAACTGATTACTGTATAAATGACCATGGCAGGGAAGGGGTTAACACTAGAGGGGCGATCAAGGGGTTAAATGTGTTCCCTGGGTGTGTTCTAACTGTGAGGCTGGAGGGGACTGACTGGAGGAGGAGAGAGATAGCTGTTCCTGATCACTAGGAACAGACGATCACTCTGAACTGTAAAATCTGTTTACATTGACAGATCCCTGTTCTGGCTCTCTGTGGAGCGATCGTGGCCGCCGGCCATGCGCATCTGCTCACCCCCCGCTGTACAGCGGCTTTAGCTGTTAAAGGGACTGACCTACAGCTACGGCAAGGTTGATACTGTACAGGTTTAGGAGATATCCGGGGTAGCTACAGGTAAGCCTTATTATAGGTCTGTAAGGCCCCTTTCACACTGGGGCGGTGCGGGCGGCGACGGTAAAGCAGCGCTATATTTAGCGCTGCTTTACCATCGTTTTACCCGCGGTATGCGGCCGCTAGCGGGGTGGTTTTAACCCCCGCTAGCGGCCGCAAAAGGGTTAAAAACCTCCGCAAAGCGCCGCTGCAGCGGCGGTTTGCGGGCGGTATCCCCGCGGTTTCCCATTGATTTCAATGGGAAGGAGCGGTATAGGAGCAGTAAATACACCGCTCCTTCACCGCTCCAAAGATGCTGCTAGCAGGACTTTTGTTGCGGTCCTGCTAGCGCACCGCTCCAGTGTGAAAGCCCGCCGGCTTTCACACTGGAGTGAATGGGGCCGGTTTTTTTCAGGCGGTATACAGGCGCTATTTTTAGCGCTGTACCGCCTGAAAACCGCCCCAGTGTGAAAGGGGCCTAAGAGTTTACAACCACTTTAACTTGTTGCCGACCGCCCACTGTCAATTGACGGCAGAGCGGTGCGGCTCTTGTGGCGGGACACTTTGTGGCCACTAGGGGGCGCAAAGTGGCGCTAACTTTGCGGCCACTAGGGGGCGCGATTGCCCAGTAACTGAGCAGGACGTGGATCTGTGTGTGTAAACTGTGTGTGTCAGAGGAGAGGAGACCGATGGTGTGTCCCTTGTACATAGGGACACCGATCGGTCCCCTCCCCCAGTCAGTCCCCTCCCCCCACAGTTAGAATCACTTACATAGGGAACATATTAACCCCTGCAGCGCCCCCTAGTGTTAACCCCTTCCCTGGCAGTCACATTTATACAGTAATCAGTGCATTTTTTATAGCACGGATCGCTGTATAAATGTGAATGGTCCCAAAAATGTGTCAAAAGCGTCCGATATGTCCGCCGCAATGTCGCAGTCACGATAAAAATCGCAGATCGCCGCCATTACTAGTAAAAAAAAAATAATAATAAAAATGCTATAAATCTATCCTCTATTTTGTAGACGCTATAACTTTTGCGCAAACCAATCAATATACGCTTATTGCGATTTTTTTTTTACCAAAAATATGTAGAAAAATACGTATCGGCCTAAACTGAGGGAAAAAATTGTTTAAAAAAAAATTTAAAAAAATTGGATATTTATTATAATAAAAAGTAAAAAATATTGCGTTTTCTCAAACTTGTCCCTCTTATTTTGTTTATAGCGCAAGAAATAAAAAAAAAAACGCAGAGGTGATCAAATACCACCAAAATAAAGCTCTATTTGTGGGGAAAAAATTATAAAAATGTTATTTGGGTACATCGTTGCATGACCGCGCAATTGTCATTCAAAATGCAACAGCGCTGAAAGCTGAAAAATGGCTTGGTCAGGAAGGGGGTGTTCGTACCTGGTAGGCAAGTGGTTAACCACTTAAAAGCCAAGCCTCTTTCTGACATTTGGTGTTTACAAGTTAAAAACTGTTTTTTTTTGCTAGAAAAAATTACTTAGAACCCCCAAACATTATACATTTTTTTTTCTAACACCCTAGTGTATATATTTTACCTTTTAGTTTTTATTTTTACACTGTTCTTTTAAAAAAAAATGGGTTGTGTCACTTTTATTCCTATTACAAGGAATGTACACATCCCTTGTAATAGAAAAAGCATGACAGGACCTCTTAAATATGAGATCTGGGGGGTCATAAAGACCTCACATCTCATATTTACACTAAAATGCAATTCTAAAAAATAAAATAAAATTAAATGTTATTTGAAAAAAAAAAATGTCCCTTTAACCACTTGACCACCGGGCACTTAAACCCCCTTCCTAACCAGACCAATTTTCAGCTTTCGGTGCTCTCACACTTTGAATGACAATTACTCAGTCATGCAACACTGTACCCAAATGAAACTTTTGTCCTTTTTTTCACACAAATAGAGTTTTCTTTTGGTGATATTTAATCACCACTGGGTTTTTATTTTTTGCGCTATAAATCAAAAAATTTTGTAAAAAAATAAAAATAAATTCTTTGTTTCTGTTAAAATTTATGGCAGAGTATTGGCATAGTATTGCAGTGTTGCAGAGTATTGGTGAGTATTGGCGAGTATTGGTGAGTATTGGCGAGTATTGGCAGAGTATTGCAGTGTTGCAGAGTATTGGCGAGTATTGGCGAGTATTGGCGAGTATTGGCGAGTATTGGCGAGTATTGGCGAGTATTGGCAGAGTATTGGCAGAGTATTGGCAGAGTATTGGCAGAGTATTGCAGTGTTGCAGAGTATTGGCAGAGTATTGGCAGAGTATTGGCGAGTATTGGCAGAGTATTGGCAGAGTATTGGCGAGTATTGGCAGAGTATTGCAGTGTTGGCGAGTATTTGCAGAGTATTGCACAGTGTTGGCAGAGTATTGGCGAGTATTGGCGAGTATTGGCGAGTATTTGCAGAGTATTGCACAGTGTTGCAGAGTATCGGTGAGTATTGGCGAGTATTTGCAGAGTATTTGCAGAGTATTGCACAGTGTTGCAGAGTATTGGAAGAGTACTGTAGAGTATTGTCACTGAGTGTGGGCACTACACACCCAGCCCACAGCGCTGCTGCAATCTCTCCCCCTCTCCCCTCTCACTGTACCGATTGGTACAGAGAGGGGAGGGAGGAACCGGCGTCATGATGGTCATTTGATGGAGCCGTTTACCGTGATCTGTGATCCGCCGGGTCCTCAGGACAGTCACAGATGTTCCCGGATGCCCCCCCCCAGGGGGGCGCACGGGAGCAAGATTCTGGGAGGACGTCCCACGGACGTCCACCCAGAATAAGCTGACCACACTGTAGCCATCTTTAGGCTATGGCCCGGTCGGCAAGTGGTTAAGAGCTATGGGCAGAAGTGAAGTTTTGTGACTCAAGGGGTTAAGTTGATGTAAAGAACTGATTAAAAACTGATCTATTTTTTTTTTCTTTGACTGAACTGATGAAAAAAAATAAACGGAAAATTGTATCATACTTACCGTAATTTTCCTTCCCTGGTGCCAATCCAAGGCAGCATACCTGTGATAGAGCTCCGCCTTCAGGACTAGTGAATAGCATAAATTAAAGGACATTGTCCCTCCCCCAACATTCTTCGTAATATAGAATACCGAGGGGGGGAGCGTATGATACAATTTTCCGTTTTTCCTGGTGCCTCCATGGCAGCATACCTGTGATAAATAACTAGCTCACACGGGTGGGTTTAATGCTTTAACGAAAAAAATTTTTTTTTAATCAGATACAGACATAGCAGCACGAAGTGCTCTTCTCCCGAACTCTACGGTCGTAAGAGCTCCGGGACCAACGCGATAATGTCTAAGGAACGTGTGGCGAGAAGACCAAGTGGCGGCCCTGCATACTGTTTCTAAAGAAACATTTGCCCTCTCTGCCCAAGAAGCTGATACCGCCCTTGTTGAATGAGCATTCACCTGAGCCGGAGGGTCCAAGTTCTTCACCCTGTATGCTTTCTGAATTGGCTTGACAACCCAGGATGCCAAGGTTCTGGTAGAAGCTTCCTTTCCTCTATTCTTGCCCCATGGGGATGATGAGTAATCTTTCAGAATTCCTGAAACTTGCTGTGGCTTCCAAGTAGGCCCTGAGGACTTTGGATATGTCCAACTCGTGACAGGAGTTTGATTCTGAGTCCATGAAAACTGGTAACGCCCATGGTTCTGACAGGTTTGCCGTTGAGGTGACCTTAGGCGTAAAAACCCTCTGAGAGGGCGAAGTTCTACCCTATCTTGGAAAAAGGTTATATGTTCATCCCCGACGCCCAGAGAGTGGAGTTTCGAAATCCTCCTGTCGGATGTAATAGCCAACAGAAAATGTGTTTTTAAAGTGAAGTTCCAAATTGAGACCTCTTCTAGACATGGGCGCCGTCAAAAAATTTGTTTTGTTTCGTGTTTTGTTTCGTTTCGTATTAAAAAAAAAAATCGTAATTCGTATACGAAATTTAATTCGGATTCGTACGAAATACAAATTTCGTATGAATTTTTTTAATTTAAATTTTTTTAATTTAAACGTTTCTGTTAATTTGGATCGGAAATTCGTAAACGAAATTTCGTATTTCGTAAACGAAATTTCGTATTTCGTAAACGAAATTTCATATTTTGTACAGAATTCTTCTGCATATTAACACCAGTCACGTTTCTGATCCTTTCTGTTAATTTAAAACGGAAATTAGTTTACGAAATTTAATTCGGATTCGTACGAAATACGAATTTAGTACGATTTTTTTTTTTTTTTTTTATTTAAACGTTTCTGTTAATTTGGATCGGAAATTCGTAAACGAAATTTCGTATTTCGTAAACGAAATTTCGTATTTCGTAAACGAAATTTCATATTTCGTACAGAATTCTTCTGCATATTAACACCAGTCACGTTTCTGATCCTTTCTGTTAATTTAAAACGGAAATTAGTTTACGAAATTTAATTCGGATTCGTACGAAATACGAATTTAGTACGAATTTTTTTTTTTTTTTTTTATTTAAACGTTTCTGTTAATTTGGATCGTAAATTCGTAAACGAAATTTCGTATTTCGTAAACGGAATTTCGTATTTCGTACAGAATTCTTATGCATTATTAACACTAGTCACGTTTCTGATACTTTCTGTTAATTTGGAACGGAAATTCGTTTACGAAATTTAATTCGGATTCGTACGAAATACGAATTTCGTACGAATTTTATTTATTTATTTATTTTTTTAATTTAAACGTTTCTGTTCATTTGGATCGGAAATTCGTAAACGAAATTTCGTATTTCGTACAGAATTCTTATGCATAAACACCAGTCACGTTTCTGTTAATTTGGATCCGAAATTCATAACGAAATTCCGTATTTCGTACGGAATTCGTATGCATAAAAATTCGTATTTCGGATTCGTACGAATGTACGAATTTCGAAAAATTCGTACGAATTTTCAATTCGTACGAAACTAATCGCACATGTCTAACCTCTTCAACCGGTACAAACGGATGAGTGGATAGGACTTCCAATATTAGAGGATGATTCCACTTTGGAAAGGAACGTCTGGATGGGGGAAGCATCTTCAATACTCCCCTGAGAAACGTAACCACTAGAGGGTCTTCTGTCCACCTGGTGTTAGTTGCTGCAGAAATTGCGGACACTTGTACCTTGAGGGAACTCTGGCTAATGCCGCGTACACGCGGTCGGAATTCTCCTCGGAAAAAGCTCTGATGGTTTTCCCGTCGGAATTCCGACGGAATTTCGCTTAAACTGTCTTGCCTACACACGGTCACACCAAATTCCGACGGTCAATAACACCACGGCATAAAACACGTTCGACAGCACTATAAAAGGGAAGTTTAATGCTTCCAAGCATGCGTCGAATTGTTTCTGAGCATGCGTCAGAATTTTGCGTGTCGGAATTGCATACACACGATCGGAAAATCCAATAGAAAGGTTTTCCGTCGGAAAAAGACCGATGGGCATACACACCGTTCAGAAAATCAGTTGAAAAGCTCCCATCGGACTGTTTCCATCGGAAATTTCCGACCGTGTGTACGCGGCATAAGCCCCAAATCGAGACCAGTTTGCAGAAAACTTAGAACCTCAGCAGAGGAAGGAGAGATAGGATCAAATCCCTTCCCTGTGGCGTAGGATAAGAACTTCAGGGAATGTTGGGGGAGGGACAATGCCCTTTAATTTATGCTATTTACTAGTCCTGAAGGCAGAGTAGAGGCGGAGCTCTCTCACGGGTATGCTGCCATGGAGGCACCAGGAAAGGGGCCTTAGTTCGTTTTAGATTGCCCACCGCAGTCCCATTATAAGTTGCTGATCGCCGCCGCCATTACTAGTAAAAAATGTTTTTTTTAAATTCCAATATATATAGCTTTTTGTAGACGCTATAGCGCAAACCACCAAATACCACCAAAAGAAAGCTCTATTTGCATGACTGCGCAATTTTCAGGTAATCAAGTGGGTATAGTATTAGCACTGATCACTGTATTAGTCAGTTCCCCCCGGCGTCAATTCGTTTTAGATTGCCCGCTGTCTATTGTAGTCACCGCCATTACCAGTATAGAAAAAAATTCTAATTAAAATTCCAGTATAGATCCCATCCCAGTTTGTAGGCACTATACCAGTGGTTCTCAACCTCAGTCCTCAAGTACCCCCAACGGGCCATGTTTTCAGGTTTTCCTTTATTTTGCACAGCTGCTTTAAATCAATATCAAGGACATGGTATTGATAAGAGCTATTTTATCTAAGGGAAAATCCCAAAACATGGCCCGCCGGGGGTACTTGAGGACTGAGGTTGAGAACCACTGCACTATACCATTCATGCAAACCATTCAATATACGCTTATTAGGATTTTTTTTTAAATCAAAGACATGTAGCGGAATACATTTTGGCCACAATTTATGAAGACATTATTTTTAATTGGATGTGTTTTATAACAGAAAGTAAAAAATATAGTTTTTTTTTCAAAATTTCCGGTATTTTTTTGTTTATATCACAAAAAATTAAAAAGATGTAGAGGTGATCAAATACCACCAAAAGAAAGCTCTATTTGTGGGAAAAAAAAATGATATAATTTTTAGGGGGTGAATTCAGGGGATATAATATAAAGGGGGTAAATTCTTCCGGCGCTAAAGTGGTTAAATACACCCGTGTGCATGAGCCTCAAAAAAAAATCGCTATTTGTGTGAAAAAAATTATGTAAATTTTGTTTGCTTACAGAGTTGCATGATAAAAAATATTGTTTTTTTTTTGTTTGTTTTTTTAAATTGTCTGTCTTTTTTTGTTTGTAGTGCAAAAAAATAAAAATGCAGAGGTGATCAAATACAATCAAAAGAAAGCTCTATTTGTGCTTTCTTTTGGTGATATTTTATTTACATCAGTTTTTATCAAAACATTTTATTTCAGAAATTATTTTACATCATTTTATTTTACATCAATTTTCTTGCTTTCTTTTGGTGGTATTTTATTTCCATCAATTTTCATTTACATTTTATTTTACATACATTTTTTTTGCTTTCTTTTGGTGGTATTTTATTGACATCAATTTTTATTTACATTTTATTTTACATCAATTTTCTTGCTTTCTTTTGGTGGTATTCTATTTACATCATTTTTTATTTACATACATTTCCTTACTTTCTTTTGGTGGTATTTTATGTACATTCATTTTTTTTTTACATTTTATTTTACATCAATTTTCTTGCTTCCTTTTGGTGGTATTTTATTTACATCAGTTTGTATTTACATTTTATTTTACAACAGTTTTCTTGCTTTCTTTTGGTGGTATTCTATTTACATAATTTTTTATTTACATTGATTTTTTTTGCTTTCCTTTGGTGGTATTTTATTTACATCAATTTTTATTTACATTTTATTTTACAGCAATTTTCATGCTTTCTTTTGGTGGTATTTTATTTACATAAATATTTATTTACATTTTATTTACATCAATTTTCTTGCTATCTTTTGGTGGTATTTTATTTACATCAATTTTTATAAAAACATTTTATTTCAGATATTATTTTACATAAATTTATTTTACATCAATTTTCTTGCTTTCTTTTGGTGGTATTCTATTTACATAATTTTTTATTTACATTGATTTTTTTGCTTTCCTTTGGTGGTATTTTATTTACATCAATTTTTATTTACATTTCATTTTACAGCAATTTTCATGCTTTCTTTTGGTGGTATTTTATTTACATAAATATTTATTTACATCAATTTTCTTGCTATCTTTTGTTGGTATTTTATTTACATCAATTTTTATAAAAACATTTTATTTCAGATATTATTTTACATAATTTTATTTTACATCAATTTTCTTGCTTTCTTTTGGTGGTATTTTATTTACATCATTTTTTATTTACATTTTATTTCCATCAATTTTCTTGCTATCTTTTGGTGGTATTTTATTTCCATCAATTTTCATTTACATTTTATTTTACATACATTTTTTTTGCTTTCTTTTGGTGGTATTTTATTGACATCAATTTTTATTTACATTTTATTTTACATCAATTTTCTTGCTTCCTTTCAGTGTTATTTTATTTACATCAGTTTGAATTTACATTTTATTTTACAATTTTCTTGCTTTCTTTTGGTGGTATTCTATTTACATAATTTTTTATTTACATTGATTTTTTTGCTTTCCTTTGGTGGTATTTTATTTACATCAATTTTTATTTACATTTTATTTTACAGAAATTTTCTTGCTTTCTTTTGGTGGTATTTTATTTACATAAATATTTATTTACATTTTATTTTACATAAATTTTCTTGTTTTCTTTTGGTGGTATTTTATTTACATAATTTTTCTTACTTTCTTTTGGTGGTATTTTATTTACATTAATTGTTATTTACATTTTATTTTAAATCAATTTTTTTGCTTTCTTTTGGTGGTATTTTATTTACATTTACATTTTATTTATATCATATTTTCTTGCTTTCTTTCGGTGGCATTTTATTTACATCAATTTTTATTTACATTTTATTTTACATCAATTTTCTTGCTTTCTTTTGGTGGCATTTTATTTACATCAATTTTTATTTACATTTTATTTTACATCAATTTTCTTGCTTTCTTTTGGTGGTATTTTATTTACATCAATTTTTATTTACATTTTATTTTACATCAATTTTCTTACTTTCTTTTGGTTGTATTTTATTTACAGTAATTGTTATTTACATTTTATTTTAAATCAATTGTTTTTGCTTTCTTTTGGTGGTATTTTATTTACATCAATTTTTTTTGCTTTCTTTTGGTGGTATTTTATTTACATCATATTTAATTTACATTTTATTTTACATCAATTTTCTTGCTTTCTTTTGGTGTTATTTTATTTAAAAAAAAAATGTAATTTACATTTTATTGACATAAATTGTATTTGGATACAGTGTCGCATGACCGCGCAATTACCAGTTAAACTAGCGCAGTGCTGAATACCAAAAAAATGGCCCGGTCACGAAGGGGGTAAAACCTTCTGTCGCTCATGTAGTTAAATACGTCGGTGCGCATAAGCGCAGATGTCGTTGGGGGGAAACGATAACACGCCGTAGACGTACACACGTCTGTCCGAGGAGTAAACCAAAAATGACAGGAACGCCACAAACCACTGGAAAAACTCTCCACATGAGTTTTGTTGCAAAATGTTTCTTTTTTTCCCATCCTGATTGTTTAAGTTTCGACCTTTTAACCTAAGAAAAGCGCAGCGTCTGTTTTCACGTATTTACCGGAATAATAAACACAGCTGAAACATTCAATTTTTTTTTCCACCATTCTCTCCCCCCTCCCCCTTGGCGGTTGCAGGGTGTTCGTTCGTCACCTACTTATTCCGGAACCCCCTCCGGCGCTCCGCAGTGATGACGGAATGCCGAGATTATCGGTGATTCGGCTGCGAGGGTTTTTTTTTTTTTCTTACGCCTGTAATGGTGAAGGCTGAACAGAGTTTGATTTATGAGCGCAATATACATTTGGGTTCTGTACAACCTGTATAGATCGGTGCGGAGCTCGGACGCAGATGCAGAACGGGCGCTTGTATATATTACACGGGACATAAATTAAAACGGGTGACACGCCGAAAGAGGAAGGAAGATAATTAGCGGGATAGGCGGCGAGGAGAAGTGGAGGTCAGAGAAGGGAAAAGGGAAGAAGCCGTTATGGAGGCTCTCTGCTTCTAAATCCTTC
This sequence comes from Lithobates sylvaticus, assembly GCA_028564925.1. NCBI lineage: Eukaryota > Metazoa > Chordata > Amphibia > Anura > Ranidae > Lithobates > Lithobates sylvaticus. The sequence goes on along the minus strand of CM053030.1, from coordinate 516,362,754 downwards.
CTAAATACTTCTAAATCCTTCTAAATCCTTCCTAGATACTAAACTCTGTGCCAAACTGCGCTACATAAATCTTTTTATTTTAAATTTTTTATTTTCATTTTTTATTTTTATTTTGTATTTTTTATTTTATTTTTCTTTTATTATTTTTGTATTTTTTTATTTTCATTATTTTTTATTTTATTTTCTTTTTTTTTTCTTTTTCTTTTTTTTTATAAATCCTATATAATACTAATAGTAATAGACTTGAGATGACAGCCCCGTTTTTTATTTTATTTTTCTTTTTTTTTTTTGTATTTATTTTTTTATTTTCATTGTTTTTATTTTGTATTTTTATTTTTTAATTTTTTTTATTATTTTTTTTATTATTTTTATTATTTTTTTTATTATTTTTTTATTATTTTTATTATTTTTTTTTATTATTTTTTTTATTTTTTTATTATTTTTTTTTTTTTTTTTTTTTTTTAATAAATCCTATATAATACTAATAATAGACCTGAGATGGCAGTCCTTCCAGCCTCATAGATGAACTTATAAGACTGGAGGAGCTTCCAGCACAAGTGTATGGAGACCTCTGCAGGCAGACCAGGTTTAATCGGCTTATACAACCTCTTACCAAAAGTATTGGGACACCCACCTTTTATTATTATTATTATACAGGATTTATAGCGCCAACAGTTTACGCAGCGCTTTACAATGTAAAAGGGAGACAATACAGTTATAATAATACACACACATGATCTTTATTGGCACCCCCAGTCTCAGTCCGTAGGGTTCAATATTAAGTTGGCCCACCTTTTGCAGCTATAACAGCTTCAACTCCTCTGGGAAGGCCGTCCACAAGGTTTAGCAGTGTGTCTATGGGAATGTTTGACCATTCTTCCAGAAGCGAGTTTGTGAGGTCAGGCACTGATGTTGGACGAGAAGGCCTGGCTCGCAGTCTCATCCCAAAGGTGTTCTATGGGGTTGAGGTCAGGACTCTGTGCAGGCCAGTTCAAGTTCCTCCACCCCAAACTCGCTCATCCATGTCTTTATGGATCTTGCTTTGTGCACTGGTGTGCAGTCATGTTGGAACAGGAAGGGGCCGTCCCCAAACTCTTCCCACAAAGTTGGGAGCATGAAATTGTCCAAAATGTCTTGGTATGCTGACGCCTTAAGAGTTCCCTTCACTGGAACTAAGGGGCCAAACCCAACCCCTGAAAAACAACCCCCACACCATAATCCCCCCTCCACCAAATGGTTTGGACCAGTGCACAAAGCAAGGTCCAGAAAGACATGGATGAGCGAGTTTGGAGTGGATAAACTTGACTGGCCTGCACAGAGTCCTGACCTCAACACCTTTGGGATGCATTAGAGCGGAGACTGCGAGCCAAGCCTTCTCGTCCAACATCGGTTCCTGACCTCACAAACGCTCTTTTGGAAGAATGGTCAAACATTCCCATAGACACACTGCTAAACCTTGTGGACGGCCTTCCCAGAAGAGTTGAAGCTGTTATAGCTGCAAAGGGTAGGCCAACTCAATATTGAACCCTACGGACTAAGACTGGGATGTCATTAACCACTTCAGCCCCGGAAAATTTGCCCCCCTTCCTGACCAGAGCACTTTTTTGCGATTTGGCACTGCGTCGCTTTAACTGACAATTGCGCGGTCGTGCGACGTTACACCAAAACAAAATTGACGTCCTTGTTTCCCCACAAATAGAGCTTTCTTTTGGTGGTATTTGATCGCCTCTGCGGTTTTAAATTTTGTGCGCTATAAACAAAAAAAGAGCGACAATTTTGAAAAAAAAAAAAAAAAAAAAACATTTTTTAACTTTTTGCTATAATAAATATCCCCCAAAAATATATAAAAAAACACATTTTTTCCTCAGTTCATATTTTTGGTAAAAAAATCGCAATAAGCGTAAATTCATTGGTTTGCGCAAAAGTTATAGCGTCTACAAATTAGGGGGTAGATTTATAGCATTTTTATTATTATTATTTTTTTTTACTAGTAATGGCGGCGATCTGCGATTTTTATCGTGACTGCGACATTATGACACATCGGACACTTTTGACACTATTTTGGGACCATTGGCATTTATACAGCAACCAGTGCTATACAAATGCATAATAAAATAAATAATAATAATTAAAAAAATGCATAATAAAATAAATAATAATAAAAAAAATATGCATAATAAAATAAATAATAATTAAAAAAATGCATAATAAAAAAAAGCATAATAAAATAAATAATAATAAAAAAAATATGCATAATAAAATAAATAATAATAATAAAAAAATGCATAATAAAATAAATAGTAATAAAAAAAATGCATAATAAAATAAATAATAATAAAAAAAAATGCATAATAAAATAAATAATAATAATAAAAAAATGCATAATAAAATAAATAGTAATAAAAAAAATGCATAATAAAATAAATAATAATAAAAAAAATGCATAATAAAATAAATAATAATAATAAAAAAATGCATAATAAAATAAATAATAATAAAAAAAATATGCATAATAAAATAAATAATAATAAAAAAAATGCATAATAAAATAAATAGTAATAAAAAAAATGCATAATAAAATAAATAATAATAAAAAAAAAATGCATAATAAAAATGCTATAAAATGACAAATGACACTGGCAGGGAAGGGGTTAAACACTAGGGGGCGAAGAAGGGGTTAAGTGTGTCCTAGGGAGTGATTCTAACTGTGTGGGGGGATGGACTTCCACTGACATGACAGCGATCACTGCTCCCGATCACAGTGAGCGGTGGATCTCTGTCCTGTTGCTAGGCAGAACAGGGAAATGCCATGTTTGCTACACATATGCAATTTGTTTCGTTTCCGAATTTCGTTTTTTAACGAATTTTGACAAATTCGTTAATTCGGAAATATCCAAATTAATGAAAGTCCTTTTTATCGAATTTTTCCGAATATTAGGAAATTCGAATATTTGAAAATTCGTAAATTCGGAAATCTGAATTTATAATTAACTAATAATAACTTGGAATGTGTGAATGTACAAATGTACGAATGTGTGAATGTACGAATTTATGAATGAACACATTTACTAATTTAGGAATGTACGCATTTACGAATGTATGAATGTATTAAAGTGTGAATGTACGACTGTACAAATGTACGAATGTGTAAATGTACGAATGTGTGAATGTATGAATGTACGAATGTGTGAATGTACAAATGTACGAATATGTGAATGTACAAATGTGTGAATGTATGAATGTGTGAATGTATGAATGTACGAATGTGTGAATGTACGAATGTATGAATGTGTGAATGTATGAATGTGTGAATGTACAAATGTACGAATATGTAAATGTACGAATGTGTGAATGTATGAATGTATGAATGTGTGAATGTACGAATGTATGAATGTGTGAATGTATGAATGTACGAATGTGTGAATGTATGAATGTGCGAATGTGTGAATGTATGAATGTACAAATGTGTGAATGTATGAATGTACGAATGTATGAATGTGTGAATGTATGAACGTACAAATGTGTGAATGTATGAATGTACAAATGTGTGAATGTGTGAATGTATGAATGTACGAATGTATGAATGTGTGAATGTATGAATGTACAAATGTGTGAATGTGCGAATGAACAAATTTACTAATTGCGATCATAACGAATGACCCGAAAAAAAAACGAAAAAAAAAAAACGAAAATGAAGACATTTTTTGTCAGTGCACGTCTATTGTTTCCATAGGCCTCTCCCCGTTCTACCTCTCCTTGCCGCAATCGCGGGCCGCCGGCGAACATCGAGTTCCCGGGACCCACGGGCACGCTCCCACGCTCCTGCGCCCGATAGGCGTCAAATTCAAAGGGACGTACCTGTACGCTCACCTGCCTGCCTGTGCCATTCTGCCGACGTACATCTGTGTGCGGCGGTCGGGAAGGCGGGTAAAGTTCAATGTGCGTGAACTTTTTAAAACTTTTCCTCCCCAAAAAGTTTTAAAAAGTAAATAAAATAAAAAAAAGCGCACAGTTTTTGACAAGTCTGAAGGACACAGCGATCCCGGAGCGTGACGCATTCGCGCCGCAGGAGGCTACAATCAGTGACTTTGCCTAGGCTGAGATGATCGGTGTGCTGCAGGCCGTCTCTTCTCCCGATCGCTCTGAAGTCTGTAAGGTGAATGGAGACCCTTGATGATGCCGGAACAACCTTGGCTCTGTTCTCATGGAGAGAAAAGCAGATGAAGGCATTGTCGGGGGGGGGGGGGGGGGGTGATCTCTGTGATAAGTAATAAATCCCTGGAAGTGTTACACCGACACATTACTACGCATGCATGGACCTTACAATGTAATTGGTGTCAGGCACTTTAAAGTGTAAGCTCCTTTGGCGCGGGGAGTGATGGTTCTGTGTTTTCTTTAAAATGCTATAAAAGTATTGTAAAGCTATTTATATAAAAGTATAAGACAAATAAAGAGGAAATAACATCATAAAAAGTCTTGTGTGGTCGGCTTTTATTAGACGGATTCCACCCGGAGGAGAATCAACAGTCCCGCCCTTTGTATGGAGGATTATCTTCCCTCTATAGAAGGTGGAGTTCAGGTCAATTAAGGTCGTGAATGACGGGGATATGAAATGGAAAATAAAAAAATTTATTGAATCCAATTTTTTTTTTTTTTGTTTGTGTGTGTGAAAGTTGGCCAATCCCCCGCAGGCTTCCCAAAGGCTCTAGGAGTGTTCCAGCCAATTATATTTCCTTGTTTGTTCGACTTCCTGTCTGCAGTCTAGACATGTGCACTGACAAAAAATTTGTTCATTTTCGTTTTTGTTTCATTAGTTTCATTAGTTTTTTTGCTGGAAAATAATAAAATCTGAAAAAAGAAAGTAAATCAGTTTAATTAATAACTAACTATTACAACGAGTACAAATTTATCCGAATTTACGAATTATCTGAAATAACGAATGCTGCATCTAAACAAATGGAAAAAGGTTTTATTATTATTGCTATTTATTATTATTAGATCATTACGTTCCATTTGGTTAGATGTGGCATTCGTTATTACAGATAATTCGTAACTTCGGATAAATTCGTACTCGTTACGTTCACTAACAGACAAATTTTAATGGGAATTCCAATACTTATAATTTAATAGTTAGTTATTTAGAATTAAACAGATTTTTTTTATTTTTTTCAGATTTTCGATTTTTCTAATTCTTGAATTTCCGAATTCCGAAAATTCGGAATTTCCGAAAATCCGGAATTCGGAAATTCGAAAATTCGAAAATCCGGAAATGAAAAATTCGAAAATTCAGAAATACGAAATTCGGAAATCCGAAAATTAGAAAATTGGGAAATACGAAATTCTGAAATTCGAAAATTCTGAAATTCGGAAATACGAAATTCTGAAATTCGTAATTTCGGAAATTCGTAAATTTGGCAATTTCGGAAATTCGTAATTTCGCAAATTTTTGAAATGAGGAAATCCTGAATTTTCGGAAATTGAAAAATTCGGAAATTCGGAATTAACGAATTTGTCAAAATTCGTTAAAAAACGAATTAGGAACTAAACGAATTGCACATGTCTACTGCAGTCCATTTATCACGGTTTCCTATGATTGGAGTTCACATCTGTGCGTATTTGTTGGAAAGGGTCGGGGACTTTTTTTTCCCGCAGCAGATTGCGTTTTTTTTTCGTGTGATAGACTTCAAAGGACCCGCACCCAAAAATTTGCACGTGCTGAGTTTTTGATCCACTTTGCGTTTTTTCATTTTATTTGGCTAATAGGAAATGAATGCCGCGTACACACGAGCGGATTTTCCATCGGAAAAATCTTGGATGGCTTTCCCGAAGGAATTCCGCTCACGCTTGGCTTGCATACACACAGTCACACAAAAGTTCGCTGAACTTTCGACCGCCAAGAACGCGGTGACGTACAACACTTACGACAAGCCGAGAAAATGAAGGTCAATGCTTCCGAGCATGCGTCGAATTGTTTCCGAGCGTGCGTAGGAATTTTGCTGCGTCTAAATTGCTACAGGCGATCGGAATTTCCGATCGAAAACTTTTTCCGACCGAAAAATTGAGAACCTGCGCTCAATCTTTCGCTGGCTGGAATTCGGCCAGCAAAAGACCGATGGAGCCTACACACGGTCGCATTTTCCGACCAAAAGCTCTCATCTGACTTTTGCTGGCGGAATTTCCGATCGTGTGTACGCGGCATTTAGGAAAGTCTCTTTTTTTTCTCTAAAAAAACAAACACGTCATACTTACCTGCTCTGTGTAATGGTATTGCACAGAGTGGCCCCGATCCTTCTCTTCTCGGGTTCCTCTTCAGCTCTCCTGGCCTCTCCCTCCTGTCGAGTGACCCCCACAGCAAGCAGCGGGTTCAGCCTTGCCCCCCTCTCTCTCCTGATTGGCTAACTGACTTTGAGTGACCTCAGTGGGAGCCAATGGCGCCGCTGCTCTGTCTCAGCCAATCAGGGCGGCCGAGGCACTCATGGACATTGCTGGAGAGAGATGGGGCTCAGGTAAGTATTGGGGGGGGGGTTGCTGCACACAGAAGGTTTTTTATCCTAATGCATAGAATGCTTTAAGATAAAAAAAAAAAAAACTTCTGACTTTACAAGCACTTTAAATGTTAGGGTTAGGATTAGGGTTAAGGTTAAATGCTAAGCTTAGAGTTAAGGGTTAACCACTTTCAGACCGGACCATTTGGCTGGCCAAAGACCAGAGCACTTTTTGCGATTCGGCACTGCGTCGCTTTAAGTGACAATTGCGCGGTCGTGCGACGTGGCTCCCAAACAAAATTGACATCCTTTTTTTTCCACAAATAGAGCTTTCTTTTGGTGGTATTTGATCGCCTCTGCGTTTTTTTTTTTTTTGCGCTATAAACAAAAAAATAGCGACAATTTTGAAAAAAAAAAACACATTATTTTTTACTTTTTGCTACAAAAAACATCCCCCAAAAATATATAAAATGTATTTTTATCCTCAGTTTAGGCCGATACGTATTCTTCTACTTATTTTTGGTAAAAAAAAATTGCAATAAGCGATTATTGATTGGTTTGCGCAAAAGTTATAGCGTTTACAAAATAGGGGATAGTTTTATAGCATTTTTATTAATATTTTTTTTTTTACTAGTAATGGCGGCGATCTGCGATTTTTATTGTGACTGCGACATTATGGCGGACACATCGGACAATTTTGACACATTTTTGGGACCATTGTCATTTTTACAGCAATCGGTGCTACAAAAATGCATTGGCAGTGAAGGGGTTAACCAGGGGACATGCAAAGACTCCAAAGACATGCTGGTAGGTTAATTAGATCATATCGATAAAAAAAAAATTGGCCAAATATGTGTATGTTGTATGTGTTTGTAAGCGTGTCAGGACCCCACAGGGCAAGGACCGCACTATACCACAGATGGACACCAGTGGCAAAAAGCGCCCTGAGGCGATTCAGTTCGCATAGGTATCGCTATACAAGTCATTCATTCATTCAGGGGGTGGCAGTGTAGGGGTTAAGTGTGTCCTAGGGGCGTGTTACTAACTGTGGGGGGCGTGGCTGTGTGTTAGTGATCACTGATCTCTGCTCCAATCACAGGGAGCAGAGATCAGTGTCACTTGTTGCTAGGCAGAACGGGGAGATACTGTTTACTTCCGCATCTCCCCGTTTGTCCTCCCCGTGAGGCGATCGCGGGTATCCCCACGGCGATTGAGTCTGAGTCTGCCCGACCCGCGTGTGCTGGCGGCGGCGCGCACTCGATGGCACGGCGGCATATTTAAAGGGACGCACCTGTACGCCTTTATGCCTGTCTGTGCCATTCTGCCGACGTACATCTGTGTGCGCTGGTTGGGAAGTGGTTAAAATTAAATGTTAGGGTTAAATCTTAGGGGTAGCGGTAATTGTTAGGGTTAGAACTCTAATGCCGCGTACACGCGGTCGGAATTCTCGTCGGAAAAAACTCTGACGGTTTTTCCGACGGAATTTCGCTCAAACTGTGTTGCCTACACACGGTCACACCAAATTCCGACGGTCTGTAACACAGCGGCATAAAACACGTTCGACTGCACTATAGAAGGGAAGTTTAATGCTTTCTGAGCATGCGTCAAATTGTTTCCGAGCATGCGTCGGAATTTTGCGTGTCGGAATTGTATACACACGATCGGAAAATCCGATAAAAATGTTTTCTGCCGGAAAAATTGAGAACAGGTTCTCAATCCAAAGTCCGTCGGAAATTCCGACAGAAAAAGACCGTTGGGCATACACACGGTCGGAAAATCCGATGAAAAGCTCCCATCGGACTGTTTCCATCGGAAATTCCGACCGTGTGTACGCCGCATAACTCTCTTAAATGTAAAACCTGCAATTCAACCTAAAAATAAATTATAAATAGGATAAATTAGTAGCGCTAGTGTACAGTGATAATATACAAAATTTCAAAGTATATAATACACAAATGAAAAAAATGTATAAAACCAAAAGTGCTATATAAATAACTAAAAACGTGATTCAATAGCAACAGTGTAAAAAAGTGACAAGTGAAAAAAGTTCATATATAGAAAAGTCCAAACTGTAAATAAATAAATAAAGGTAGATGATTTTCAATGTGTCTTCAAACAAACTTCAAACTTGAAACTTCAAAAAAAACTTGAATCTGCCACCACACCATGTGTTAGTGATACCACTCCCTCTGAAGAGCAAACTCGCCAGCTCACAATGCCTCACACTCTCGTGATTGGCAGCAGCGTGTTTTACCCACTCCGGGGGTTAATAGGGTTCATCAACGTGCTTTGCTTGTTTATCTCTCAATGTGGTTCCATATGTAAAACAATAAATAAGTGCTCCACATAGTGTAAAACGTAAAACCAATTTATTCACTCTAAAGCCCCATACACACGGTCGGAAAATCCGACGGATTTAGTCCGACACTGGTGTTGCATACACACGGTCGGACAAAGTTGTCGGAAAATCCGATCATTCTGAACGTGGTGACGTTTGTTGCCTACAACGGGACTACGTAGAGGCTAGTAGCCAATAGCTTTGGTCTTGTAATGTGATCTGAGCATGCGTAGCACTTTGTCCGTCGGAATTCGCTACACACAATCGGAATTGGTGTGATCGGACTTTGTTGTCGGAAAATCTTTAGAGCAGAAGATACAACTTTGTCCGTCGGACAATCCGATGGAAAATGTCCGATGGTGCCTACACACGGTCGGAATTTCCGACAACATTGTCCGATAGGACAGAATCCATCGGAAAATCCGACCGTGTGTATGGGGCTTTACAAACACTTCCAATGGTAAAACTCACATTTCAAATGATAAAAACAGGCCTTCGATAAAAACACAGCAAACCGAACTGGACTGGTATACAGGTGTACTGCGGGCACACGGCAGACCAAAGGTATGCGCATCAGCGAAATCTCTCACCGATCTCTAGGTGTCAACCTCTGGCAGTGGCGTAGCTTCTAAATGGAGTGGCGTCCTATTTAAATACAGTATTACCTGCTCTGTAGCCACGTTCCCGACATGTTTCGCCGTATAGACTTATTCATGGGGTTGTCTAACTCTCTTAACCCGAACATGTGACTTGGGACACATAAAGGTTCCTGCGTTATTTTGATGCGACTTGAGTGCCAGAGAGTGTAAAGTCGCACTACATAAACAGAACTGTCATACTTTCCTATTAGCCTTAAAAAAAAAAAATGATTCAAAAATGCAAAACATGCCAGAAAAATGCATGAAGTCAGCACAGAGGCTAAGTGGTTAGCACTTCCGTCGTACACCACTAGGGTCGTTGGTTCGAATCCCATCCCCAGCACTACCTGCCTGGAGTTTGTATGTTCTCTGTGTGCCTGTGTGGATTTCCTCCCACACTCCAAAGACATGCTGGTAGGTTAATTGGCTCCTGTCTGATTTGGCCATAGTATGTGAGTTAGGGACCTTAGATTGTAAGCTCCCTGATGGGAATATACATTTTACAGTATTGCACAAAAGTAAGTACACCCTTTATTTTCTTGTAAATCTTTTCTTCTATCTTTTCATGTGACAACACTGAAGAAATGACACTTTGCTACAATGTAAAGTAGGGAGTGTACAGCTTGTATAACAGTGTAAATTTGCTGCCCCCTCAAAATAACTCAACACCCAGCCATTAATGTCTAAACCGCTGGCAACAAAAGTCAGTACACCCCTAAGTGAAAATGTCCAAATTGGGCCCAAAGTGTCAATATTTTGTGTGGCCACCATTATTTTCCAGCACTGCCTTAACCCTCTTGGGCATGGAGTTCACCAGAGCTTCACAGGTTGCCACCGGAGTCCTCTTCCCCTCCTCCATGATGACATCACAGAGCTGGTGGATGTTAGAGACCTTGCGCTCCTCCACCTTCCGTTTGAGGATGCCCCACAGATGCTCAATAGGGTTTAGGTCTGGAGACAAGCTTGGCTAGTCCATCACCTTCACCCTATGGGAAAATGTCCAAATTAGGCCCAATTAGCCATTTTCTCTACCTGGTGTCATATATACAAAAAGCACTGTGTAAATTGTCTTTGCTATATAAGTACCTGTAATAAATAAAATAAAACCTCCATAGATGTGAGCCCAGCCTTTATGTTTTTCTTTCAATTGTTTCCCCTTCGTGATCAGACAAGCAGGGCAGTCCTATTGACTCCTGTCACTTGGAGACCAATATGTGTGTCTGTATACCTGCAGAGTATCGACCGCTTCCCTGGACACACCCAACTAGATACCTTTACCATGCTGCTGAATAATTAATGACATGCTACATTAAAGCTTATAGTAGATAACTTTGCCCCAAGAAAGATCAAGGATATGGTTAGCAGAGGCGCTCACAGTTGAAGAAACTTGGAGGTGTTCTTATCAGAAGGTTTTGATCCTGACCAAATCTCCAACTCCAGTTGCAGAAATGCAGCCCCAAACTTGCAAGGAACCTCCACCATGCTTCACAGTTGCCCGCAGTCACTCATTATTGTATCGCTCTCCAACCCTTCCCCAACAAACTGCCTCCTGCTGCAGCCAAATACACTGGTCTACAAGGATGCGCTCCGTGCCCACCCAGTTGTGTGACAATAGCGAATGAATATTCGCTATTGCCACACTGATCCTCCTCCCGGCCAATCAGGAAGCGGGTCAGAAATGACAAGCGATCCTATTGGACGCCTAGGAGGAGGAGGGAGGAGACGCACAGCGGAAGCCGCCATGATGCAGAGGGAAGGAAACGCGATAGAAGCCGCTGCCTGTCGCCTGTCACCCGTTGGAGCACTGCCTGCCCGCAACCTAGATGGGGTAAGTGCGGGGCTGGATGACCGACCCCCAAAAAAAACAAAAAAACACCAGCCGCCACTGCTTTTCAGATGCAAATAGAATCTCGTCACAAATGTTATTTGCATTGTTTAGACAGTTTTGAGACTTCTGAGGTAAAATATCACGCAACTGTTCCTTGGAAATGTTAGGCAATGACGCTTTCACAAGCTGCCAGATGTAACTGTATGATGCATAGATCTGACCAAGACAAATGTAACTTGCAATAAAAAACTAATTAAAAAACGGTTAGGTAATAATATTTAGCCTCAAAGTGAAGATAAATGTATACACTTCCATGTTGTACTATTTCCATGGTTCTCCCGTACTTTGGTGAGAAGTTTACGAGACATCATGATCATCGGACACCTCCCTCCCTTGTAGGCAGATCTACTCGCCTGTGTAGAAATCTTTATTGTGAAACATCTTGAAAACTTTAGCTAACCAGCACCTTTATCACCTGTTTTCGATTTCATCAAAATATGTAAGAATTAGCTAATTTTATCTCGGAGATCGATAATTTCCCAAAATTTATAGACCAGTAATATTTCACATTTTGACTCATCAGTCTGGAGCACCTGCTGCCATTTTTCTGCTCCTCCGGTTCCTATGTTTTCCTGCATCATTGAGTCGCTTAGCCTTGTTTCCATGTCAGAGGTATGGTGGGCTTTTTGGCTGCAATTGTTCCATGAAGGCTTCTCTGGACAGTAATGGGGTGTACCTGGGTTTCCTTCAGCTCTGTGCTGATGACACTGCTGGGCATCTTCGTTTTCAGCCAAGGAAGCTGCCATCTTTGCCTCTGTTTAATCTTCAACTGCCACGGTGCTGCACATGTGATCCATTATGACACCAGCCATTGGATGGTTTGACTGTTTGGTTGAGAGCACAGCCAATGTGCAGTTAGCATTCCCGGCATGCCTTTTTTTTTTAAACTGTTAAATCGATGGGTTTACTTCTGCTTTAAAGGGAAGCAGTGGCTGGTGCTTAATATTTCCCCCACACATAGCGATTTGCTTTTAGGACAAAAAGTTCAATGTTGGTCTCATCTGACCAGAGCACCTTCTCCCACATGTTTGCTGTGTCCCCCACATGGCTTCTCGCAAACTGCAGATTGGACTTCTTATGGTTTTCTTTCACCAATGTCTTTCTTCTTGCCACTCTTCCATAAAGGACAGATTTGTGGAGAGCACGACTAATAGTTGTCCTGTGGACAGATTCTCCCACCTGAGCTGTGGATCTCTGCAGCTCCTCCAGAGTTACCATGGACCTCTTGGCTCTTCTCTGATGAATGCTCTCCTTGCCCGGCCGGTCAGTTTAGGTGGACGGCCATGTCTTGGTACGTTTGCAGTTGTGCCATACTCTTTCCATTTTGGGATGATGGATTGAACAGAGCTCCGTGAGATGTTCAAAGCTTGGGATATTTTTTTATAACCTAACTGTGACAGACCTGGCCGGGACAGAGGCTGTTGGAGGGGACTGAATGTGAGCCTATTGCCTTGTGATTACGGGCCCTGGCATTTGGGGGAATGGTGCTCTTTGTGAGCTGTATGCCTGGGGACCGCTCAGCTGGTTTTACTTGGATTTAGGTCCATGCTGGCCCCCCAAGACACATAGACTGGATATATATGTATATATAATGTGTGTTGTCCCATGCATTATGGGACACACACTGTCAGATGCTACTCCAGCCAGCCTATCTGTTGCCTTGTGTAATGTAGATGAGGCTGGTCTGGCTTGTAAGGAGTATTCCACACAATGTGGTTGTGCTAATTAGCCCTGTGTTAATGTTTATGGTAATATGGTAATGTCTATTGAATAGTCATTCAAATGAGCTAGGAGCCTTAAAGTCTTACCCTGAAAAGTCTTCTCTCAGTCAACTAGTCTGGGTCAATGATTAGATAATTAACTCATGCTAATTATGTTAGGTACTGGTCATCTGGCTGTATATAGGTGTGTGACATGTCAAATAAAAGTTAATTCCTGATGTACTCCAAGACTAGTGCTGTCTAGTTCTTGGGGGCTCCTATAACCAGATCCATTGGACTCATGTTCCAGGACTTAGGAAGCATTTACGGCGGACACCTTGGGTACTGGATCCGTCACACTAACCCTGCTTTATACTTCTCCACAACTTTATCCCTGACCTGTCTGGTGTGTTCCTTGGCCTTCATGATGCTTTTTGTTCACTAAGGTTCTCTAACAAACCTCTGAGGGCTTCACAGAACAGACGTATTTATACTGAGATTAAATTACACACTTTAATTAGGTGGCATCTGAAGGAAATTGGTTCCACTATATTTTAGTTAGGGGTATCAGAGTAAAGGGGCTGAATATAAATGCCCCCTCCCCCACACTTTTCACATATTTATTTGTAAAACATTTGGAACACCATTTATCTTTTTCCTTCCACTTCACAATTATGTGCCACTTTGTGTTGGTCTATCACATAATATCCCAATAAATTACATTTACTTTTTTGGTTGAAACATGCCAAAATGTGGAAAATTTCAAGGGGTATGGATACTTTTTCAAGGCACTGTATATGGCCAACTGCGCAAACCACTGGATCGGATCCCAGGCTTCCCAGTGAAAGTGGCGAGGGGAACGAGGATCTCTATCGCTGCTTCTAATGCCGCGTACACGCGATCGGAAATGCCGCTAGCAAAAGACCGATGTGAGCTTTTGGTCGGAAAATGCGACCGTGTGTATGCTCCAATCGGACTTTTGCTGGCGGAATTTCCGCCAGCAAAATATTAAGAGCAGGTTCTCTATTTTTCGGTCGGAAAAAGTTCTGATCGGAAATTCCGATCGCCTGTAGCAATTCCGACGCGCAAAATTCCTACGCATGCTTGGAAACAATTTGACGCATGATCGGAAGCATTGAACTTAATTTTCTCGGCTCGTCGTAGGGTTGTACGCCACCGCGTTCTTGGCGGTCGAAAGTTCCGAGAACTTTTGTGTGACCGTGTGTATGCAAGCCAAGCTTGAGCGGGATTCCGTTGGGAAAACCATCCAAGCTTTTTCCGGCGAAAATTCCGATCGTGTGTACGTAGCATAACAGTGATCCAGCTGGTAATCAGCCATTCGGATCGCTTTTAGGAAAATAACTGGTTGAAAATTTTTAAATACCGGGGTTATGGCTGGCAGCCCCGGTAAACCGCTTAAAAACCGAAATGTCTATATCCGTATTGCGGTCTTGAAGTGGTTAAAGCTAGTTTCAAATAATAACGTATTTTTCACCTCATTGTATATCTGTATTGCCCAATTAGTCTGACAAATGAAATGGTGCACTCAGTCCTTCCTATGGATATATATGTATCTGTGTGTGTGTGTATTTAATCTACTTGTAGGAGCATTCTATGGATAATTAAATGTGTGGCAGGGAAAGAATAATTAGCTTCAACTATTCTACCATGAGCTTTCTAAGATTACATTGCTGTGGCGGATCAATAGATCAATTTATCAATAGCTCTTAGAGAGCACTAACCGCCTGCAGATGGACTGCGCCAATCATCGTGACGGCTTCTTGATGGGATACATTTATGGAGGACAATACTAAAAGTATATGGGCAGGAGTCACGCTGTGATGGAGCTTATTAAAGGGACAGATAGCTCAAAAATTCTCTTTGCTCCATGTTGGATAACATAATTACTTGTTCAGAAAAAAAAGACACAAGTCTATTCAGTTCAGCCGATAATAAATAAATAGATCGGAAAGCTCCATATACACAATCCCATACCCCCAGCTGATCCAGAAGAAGGAAAAGAAAAAATTGTGTGAAGAATGGTCCAAATTGCTCCAGATATGCTTGAATAGATATGCAGCGCTACCCCCCTAGGAGCCGCTGATTAGGATGGGTTATCTGTTCTTTGCCTCGACCCTTTTCCAAGAATCGCAGCCCCTCTGACACACCAGCTTAAGTGTACAAATATACAAGATAACAGAAATCACTGAAAGTAATACTTAGTACCAGCCCCTCCCTAATCTCCATGCGCCAGCCCCTAGTCTCCATGCGGGGCGCTGGAGGCATGGATTTCTGTAGGGTTTTTTATTTTTTTTTAAGCACATGATTAGAGCCTGAGGCTCTAATTGGCTTTAAAAAGGTTGGGCTCGGGTGCCCCACTTGTGATGTTAGCGAATCAACATTTGCTATTGTTTTCCTGCTTCTCCTCCTGACCAATCAAGACAGGAAGTGGGTCCTAAGACCAGATTGGCCAGGAGGAGAAGTGACGGGATTGGCCGGAAGGAGAAACCCGGGAAGGGAGGAAGGAAGGAAGCCGTCCGCGATCTGGATGGGGTAAGAGCGGGTGGGCGAGCGCGCAAGCGAGCGAGCAAGCGAATGGGCGGGCAGGCGTGCATGGGGTGGGTAGCAGAAACCATGAAATCAGACCGAGACAGAAGTACAGTTAAATCACACTTGTTTAATAATAAAAGTAAAAAGAACAAACATAGTCAAAACATAGCCAATGTTCAGTAACCGGAACACATAGTCAGCCAAGCCAAAAGTCAGGGATCAATGTAGAGGAACAGCAAGCAGGATCTGTAGCCAGAAGGGATGTCAGCAAAGCAAGTCTTTAAACGGGAATGCAGGAGATAGTTTCTTGTGATGTTGACTAGACATGTGCAAATCGTTTCGTTTTTTTTCGTTTTTCGTTTTTTTCCGTTATTTTCGTTCATTCGTTATCGTACGAAAATTACTAATTGGAAACAACGAATCTACGAAAGAAGAAAATCCGAAAAACGAAAACAGGAACAACGAAAATCAAAATGAACAAAAAAATTCGTACATTCGTAACTTTTTCTTTTCTTTGTTGAATTGGTAATTTTCCGTGTCCCTTACAATGGCGCTGCTTAACGTGCTTCGAATAGATTGAACGAAAAAATTCGTACAGTCGTAACTTTTTTTTTTGTTTGTCGATTCGTAATTTTCCGTGTCTCTTACAATGGGGCTGCTTAACGTGCTTCGAATGGATTGAACGAAAAAATTTGTACATTCGTAACTTTTTTTTTCGATTCGTAATTTTCCGTGTCTCTTAAAATGTAATAATAGCATACACATTACATAAAATTATGAATTATGAATTATGAATTAATGTACGAATAAATACGAATGCGTCCGAATTTTGAATAAACGAATAAACGAAAATTAAACTAACGGAAAAACGAATCAACGAAAAAATAACTCTAACGAAAATACGAATCGTTACGAACACCGACGACTTAAGAATTTATGAATCGTTACGAATACGAACACCGATGACGTACGAATTTACGAATCGTTATGAATCAACGGAAACGAAAAAAACAAAACGAAAATAAACACATTTTTTTGTTGTGCACATGTCTAATGTTGACCAAGGCGAAGGCAGAGCTCCTCTGGGCTGAACGGCTTAAGTAGGCAGGACTGATGAGCAGGATATCATCAATAGCTGAGGAACTGTGGAGAGAGAGATAGGAGCTGGCAATTAGCTGACAGTTGAGCGGCCACCTCTAAGAAGGAAGGGATGAGCCCAGCCCTGACAGTGGGTTTGTTTGCCCCCCCCCCCCCCCCCCAAAAAAAAATGGAACACCAGCCGCCACTGCTTAGTACCCAATAGTAGTGCTATGTCAAAGAAAACAGGCACCACACCAGGTAGTAGACATGTGCAATTCATTTAGTTCCAAATTCGTTTTCCGTTTAATATTCAGCATATTTGTTCATTCGGAAAACAGCAGAATTAACGAAAAGGCCATTTAGCAAATTTTTCCAAAAACACATTTTCCAAAAGAACTAAAATTCAAAAGAACAAAAATCCGAAATTCGAAAATCCGAGAATTAAAAAATTCGAAAGAACGAAAATGTTTAAATCCACAAATCAGAAACAACGAAAATCCGAAAATAAGAACGAAAATTCGAAAGAACGAAAATCTGAAAATAAGAATGAAAATCTGAAAATTCAAAAAATCCGAAAGAACAAAAACCATTCGGATATTTCTATTATAATTAAATTATTAAAGCAGAGATCCACCCTAAAATGGAACTTCCGCTCATCGGAGCGTATCTGCACCCACTTCCAGGCATAGCTAGCTGCAGAATCTGCGGGTATTTACGCCACTTCCTGTCATCCCCCCCGCTGTCTGCTGGGAAACACACGGATCCCAGAGACAGCAGGGAGCATCCTTATTGCGCAGCGCGACTCGTGCATGTGCAGTAGGGAACCGGGAAGTGAAGCCGCAAGGCAACGTGGCAAGCGACATTCCACATCTGGTGGCAGGGGACATGGCAAGTGACAATCCATATCTGGTGGCAGGAGACGTGGCAAGTGACGTTCCACATCTGATGGCAGGTGATGTGGCAAGTGACATCCAACATCTAGTGGCAGGAGACGTGGCAAGTGACATTCTGCATCTGGTGGCAGGGGACATGGCCATGGGCGTCCGCAGAACTTTTTTCAGGGGGGGGCATAATTTTGAGGTCGCCCATGCTCTGACCCTTTTCGACAATGTCATTATCACAGTCAGAGACTGCAGACGTAGTACAGGAGATGGTCAGAGACTGCAGACATGGCCCAAGAGACTGTCAGAGACTGCATACATGGCCCAAGAGATTGTCACTGACTGCATACTTGGCTCAAGAGACTGTGGACATGGCACAAGAGATGACCAGCGGCTGCATACATGTGGGGGGTGACAGAGAGAGCGAGGGGCTGACAGAGAGAGCGAGGGGGTGACAGAGAGAGAGCGAGGGGGTGACAGAGACATAGGGGGTGACAGAAAGACATAGGGGGTGACAGAAAGAGGCATAGGGGTGACAGAAAGAGACATAGGTGGTGACAGAGAAAGGGGGTGACAGAAAGAGACAGAGGGGTGGGGTGACAGAGAGAGACAGAGGGTGAAAAAGACAGAGGGGTGACAGAGAGAGAGAGGGGGTGACAGAGAGGGGTGATGGGCATGGGCGTCCGCAGGTAGGGGCAAGGGGAGGCAAGTGCCCCCCCCTGGAATTAGGGATCGGATCAGGAGTGAGGACCCCCATCACCCCCAGGGGCGGACTGGCCTACCGGGATATTTCCCGGTAGGCTGCCTGCCCTGGGGCCGGTTTGCGGCTGCAGTGCTCCCCTGAGTCCCCTCTCTCCTGCTCCTGTGATCACGGAGCTGGCCGGGTCTGTGTTCTGCGGCCGCGCACCGCGCTGTAACATGGTCCCGCCCCCCTAGACCGGCTCGTGTGATAGTAGATAGAATCAGTCTTCCACCTATCACACGAGCCGGTCCGTAATCACAGGAGGAGGAGAGATGTGAGTACTCAGTACAGCCCTAACGGTGTGCCTGAATAGGGGGATCAGCGGGGGGGGGGCGGCATATAGAGGAAATTAGCTTTCTATATTCCTCCATGCAGCTGCTGAATGCTTGGAGGAGGGGAAGGAGGAGAATCAAGCATTCAGCGGCTGCATGGAGGAATATAGAAAGCTCATTTCCTCTATATGCCGCCCCCCTGCTGATCCCCCTATCCAAATTCTTTTTCTGCCCCCCCCCCAGTGCTCTCCTCCCCCACCAGGCTCTCCAGCCCCCCTCCAGTTCTCCTTGTGCTCCCCCAGTGCTCTCCTCCCCCACCACACTCTCCAGCCCCCCCTCTCAACCCATGTTCTTTCTGCCCCCCCTGCTCTCCAGCTCTCCCCATCCTTCTCTAGCCCCCATCCCAGTGCTCTCTGCCCCCCCGTGCTCCCCACCCCCCACAGTGCTGTCCAGCCCCCCCCATGCTCCCCCCCCCCCACAGTGCTGTCCAGCCCCCCCCCATGCTCCCCACCCCCACAGTGCTCTCCAGCCCCCCGTGCTCCCCACCCCCACAGTGCTGTCCAGCCCCCCGTGCTCCCCACCCCTGTTCTTTCTGCCCCCGGTGCTCTCCAGCTCGCCCCCCATGCTCCCCACCCCCACAGTGCTGTCCAGCCCCCCGTGCTGTCCAGCCCTGTTCTTTCTGCCCCCGGTGGTCTCCAGCTCTCCCCATCAGTCTCCAGCCCCCACCCCAGTGCTCTCCACCCCCCACAGTGCTCTTCAGCCCCCCATGCTCCCCAGCCCCCGTGCTCCCCACCCCTGTTCTTTCTGCCCCCGGTGCTCTCCCGCTCGCCCCCCATGCTCCCCACCCCCACAGTGCTGTCCAGCCCCCCGTGCTGTCCAGCCCTGTTCTTTCTGCCCCCGGTGCTCTCCCCATCAGTCTCCAGCCCCCACCCCAGTGCTCTCCAACCCCAACAGTGCTCTTCAGCCCCCCATGCTCCCCAGCCCCCCGTGCTCCCCACCCCTGTTCTTTCTGCCCCCGGTGCTCTCCAGCCCCCCCCCCACAGTGCTGTTCAGCCCCCCCGTGCTCCCCACCCGTTCTTTCTGCCCCCGGTGCTCTCCAGCTCTCCCCATCAGTCTCCAGCCCCCACCCCAATGCTCTCCACCCCCCACCGTGTATATATATATATATATATATATATATATATATATATATATATATATATATAATGTAATAATGTATGGTTTTCCCTTTCATGAACCAGAAAATAATGACGTTACGCTGTTGCGCTGGTATAATAACGCTGTGGGGCTGGTATGAAATTTTTTCCAGGGCTGAATTTTATTCCCAGTCCGGCCCTGATCACCCCTCTCTGTCACCCCCACTCTCTCTCACACCCCTCTGTCTTTTTCACCCTCTCTCTCTCTATCACCCCCTCTGTCTCTCTCTGTCACACTCCTCTCTCTGTGTCACCCCCTATGTCTCTCTCTGTCACCCCCTCTGTCTCTTTCTGTCACACTCCTCTCTCTGTGTCACCCCCTCTGTCTCTTTCTGTCACCCCTCTCTCTCTCACCCCCTTTCTCTGTCACCCTCTCTGTCTCTTTCTGTCACCCCCCTTTCTCTCTGTCACCCCCGTCTCTCTCTGTCACCCCCACATGTATGCAGTTTCTGACAGTCTCTTGGGCCATGTATGCAGTCTCTGGTCATTTCTTGTGCCATGTCCGCAGTCTCTTACAGTCTCTTGAGCCATGTATGCAGTCTCTGACAGTCTCTTGGGCCATGTATGCAGTCTCTGACAGTCTCTTGGGCCATGTCCGCAGTCTCTGACAGTCTCTTGGGCCATGTATGCAGTCTCTGACAGTCTCTTGGGCCATATCCGCAGTCTTTGACAGTCTCTACGGCCATGTCTGCACTCTCTGACCATCACCTGTACTAGGTCTGTAGTCTCTGACCGTGATAATGTGATAATGACATTGTCGAAAAGGTCAGAGCATGGGTGACCTTAAAATGATGCCCCCCCCTGAAAAAAGTTCTGCGGACGCCCATGGTGATGGGGGGTCAGAGAGAGGGACCCCCTAGCCCTGTCTGCAGTCCCTTAAGTGCCCCTATGTCCCAGCTGGCAAGACCCGTTTTCATTCTGGGTGAGGACAGGGCCGGCCGGCAGCGCTAGGATAAAGACAGAGTAGGGAACAAACTCCTGATCCGATCCCTGATTCCAGGGGGGGCACTTGCCCCCCCCCCCCCCCCCTTTCCCCTACCTGCGGACACCCATGGACATGGCAAGTGACAATCCATAACTGGTGGCAGGAGACGTGGCAAGTGATGTTCCGCATCTGATGGCAGGTGATGTGGCAAGTGACAATCTGCATCTAAAGGCAGGTGACGTGGCAAGTGAAAATCCGCATCTGGTGGCAGGTAACGTGGCTAGTGACACACTCGGGGCTCCCACTGAATCTGCATTATGGGGAGTTGAACTATTTCATTTATATTACAATGTAATAATAGAAATAATGCGCTTCAATCATCCTGGCACCATACCAACCATGGTGCCATGATAATTGAAGCGCTAACACCAGCCATTGCCCACAAAGAATCACGTACCCCCCCCCCCAACGCGCACCACACAGCCGCCCCCCCTCCCCCGGCCTTGACAACACTTTCTTCCACGCAGCCAGTCCCCAATGCCAAAAAGATTGGGGAGCGCTGATATGACTGATGTTATTTCCAATGAAAGGAAGCTTTGCCAATGTGTATCATTTTTAGTGTTTTTTATACACTTGATTTTAACTTTGTATCCTTCTACACCCAATGTTTATAAATTCAGGAAAAAACAAAAAAAAAGAAGGAATAAAAAGGCAAAGTGCCGTAATGGGAAAAGTTATGACTTTGGCAATCTTTGCAAACATGCTGTTTATTTATTAGAGTTTCTTCCATGAATTGTTACATCTTGTTTCAGTAACAAGTTTTTGGCTCGTACTTAAACTCCGCGCCCGCCGTGATTCCCGCAGTCCCCCGGCGGCCATTTTTTTCTTGTTTTGTGCGAAACATTGGAAGAAGCAGCTGCACAAGGCGCCTTTGATGAATTAATAAGAAGCATTTTGAGGAGTAAAAACTGGCAGCATCTGGTGCAGGGACCTTCATTAACATCTCCTGGATGGAACACACAAAGCATTAGCAATATGGCCTTTTATTGAGGTAAACAGCAGCACTCCGCAGCATGCTAACCACGGGAAGACTACACGTCCCAGCATGTCCTCCTAGATGAAAATTGGGTCTGGTTTTTGAGCCTAAATCTAAAAGTCCATTTGGTTCTTTGTGGTGAGTCGGAGCTCCACCCAAAGGACCCCTACCCCCCTCCACTGCCAGATTTGGTACTTTTTGGGGGGGGGGGGGGGAGTGGGTACTTGGATTTGACAGGTACCCACTCCCACTTCTGAGTAGACATGTGCAATTCGTTTAGTTTCTTTTCGTTTTTCTTTTTTTTTCGTTATTTTCGTTCATTCGTTATCGTACGAATGAACGAACGATTCGCTAAAAGATGTAACGAATCGTTCGAATCGAACGAATCCGAAAACAACGAAAATCCGAAAAAAAATTATTAGAAACAACGAATCTACGGAAGAAGAAAATCCGAAAAACGAAAACAGGAACAACGAAAATCAAAATGAACGAAAAATTCGTACATTCGTAACTTTTTTTTTTTTGTTGAATTGGTAATTTTCCGTGTCCCTTACAATGGCGCTGCTTAATGTGCCTCGAATGGATTGAAAGAAAAAATTCGTACATTCGTAACTTTTTTTTTTTTTTTTTCCGATTCGTAATTTTCCGTGTCTCTTACAATGGCGCTGCTTAACGTGCTTCGAATGGATTGAAAGAAAAAATTTGTACATTCGTAACTTTTTTTTTCGATTCGTAATTTTCCGTGTCTCTTAAAATGTAATAATAGCATACACATTACATAAAATTATGAATTATGCTCCGATTACAAATCTACGAATGTTACGAATGTTACGAAAGTACAAATAAATACGAATGCGTCCGAATTTCGAATAAACGAAAATTAACTAACGGAAAAACGAATCAACGAAAAAATAACTCTTTACGAAAATACGAATCGTTACGAATCCGAACACCGACGACTTGAAGAATCAGCTCGGGGGGCTGACATCGCTGGATCCCTGGACAGGTACAGTGCCTTGAAAAAGTATTCATACCCTTTGAAATTTTCCACATTTTGTCATGTTACAGCCAAAAAATTTTATGTATTTTATTGGGATTTTATGTGATAGACCAACACAAAGTGGCACAAAATTGTGAAGTGGAAGGAAAATTATAAATGGTTTTCAACATTTTTTACAAATAAATATATGAAAAGTGTGGAGGGCATTTGTATGGCGCCCCCCTGAGTCAATACTTTGTAGATCCGCCTTTGGATGGAGAGCGTCTGTGAACAGCAATTTTCAAGTCTTGCCACAGATTCTCATTTGGATTTAGGTCTGGACTGTGACTGGGCCATTCTAACGCATGAATATGCTTTGATCTAAACCATTCCATTGTAGCTCTGGCTGTATGTTTAGGGTCGTTGTTCTGCCAAAAAGTGAACCTCCGCCTCAGTCTCAGTCTCTAATAGGTTTTCTTCTAAGATTGTCCTGTATTTGTCTCCATCCATCTACCCATCAACTCTGACCAGCTTCCGTGTCTCTGCTGAAGAAAAGCATCCCCACAATATGATGCTGCCACCACCATGTTTCACGGTGGGGATGGTGTGTTCCAGGTGATGTGCAGTGTTAGTTTTCCCCACACATAGCATTTTGCTTTTAGGCCAAAATAAAATTTTGGTCTCATCTGACCAGATCACCTTCTTCCACATGTTTGCTGTGTCCTCCACATGGCTTCTCGCAAACTGCAATCCTGACTTCTTATGTCTTTCTTGTCACTCTTCCATAAGGTCAGATTTGTGGAGAGCACGACTAATAGTTGTCCTGTGGACAGATTCTCCCACCTGATCTGTGGATCTCTGCAGCTCCTCCAGGGTTACCATGGGCCTCTTGGCTCTTCTCTGATTAATGGTCTCCTTGGGGTGTGCTACGTATGAAATCCGGGTTTGAGGGGTGCGCTACATATAGAATGCGGGTTTGAGGGGTGCACTGCGTATGAAAGGCAGGTTAAGGGGTACACCTTGTATGGAGTGCAGGGCTGAGGGGTGTGTACATCCAAGTTCTCGATCCCCTAAGTACAACCCCTCTCCAAGATTCCAGTTCAAAGCTCACCCCCCTGTCCCCCCCCACTCCAGTGTAGAGATTTTCTCCCTCCCCAAATCCTCTCCTAGCATCTAGAAAACCTCAGTCAGAGAGCAGCTACAGAAGATCAACTAAACTTACAGGACGTCTGTCCATGCAGCTGCTTCACGAGGGGCTTCTGCCTGAGTACATTCCCCGCCCCCCCTCCACCCTCTCCCTCCTCGCTCTCCTCGCTCTCCTCTCCCTCCTCGCTCTCCTCTCCCTCCTCTCCCTCCTCGCTCTCCTCTCCCTCCTCGCTCTCCTCTCCCTCCTCTCCCTCCTCGCTCTCCTCTCCCTCCTCTCCCTCCTAGCTCTCCTCTCCCTCCTCGCTCTCCTCTCCCTCCTCGCTCTCCTCTCCCTCCTTGCTCTCCTCTCCCTCCTCTCCCTCTTCACTCTTCTCGATCTTTTCGCTCTCCTCGCTCTCCTCTCCCTCCTCTCCCTCCTCGCTCTCCTCTCCCTCCTCTCCCTCCTCACTCTCCTCTCCTTCCTTGCTCTCCTCTCCCTCCTCACTCTCCTCTCCCTCCTTGCTCTCCTCTCCCTCCTCTCCCTACTCACTCTTCTCTCCCTCCTCACTCTTCTCTCCCTCCTCTCCCTCCTCTCTCTCTTTGCTCTCATATAGAGATGTGTAGAGCGGAGAGGGATCTGATCGGGCACAGACAGACAGAGGAGCACTTCTGTGTATCTACAACTGACAGTAGTTACTAGTGAGCAGCTAAGTGGCGCAACTCTGTCAGGCAGCAGCGTGGGCTCAATTGGCAGCTGCTTTGAGCCCCCCAACAGTGATTGGGCCCTGAGCAGCTGCCCTATTTGCCCTGCACTAAAGACGGCCCTGGATAAACTCATAAATATATGGATTTAATACTGGAAAGCACTGGAATAGAAAACATATTAAAATAACAGTGAATACAACTCTATTACAGTGCTGACTTTAATAAATATGCACAGCACCCCATTACTGTCCTCAGCCCCCCCCCCCCACAGCACCCCATCACTCTCCTCAGCTCCCCCCTTAATAGCACACCATTACTGTCCTCAGCCCCCCTTCCCCCATTACTGTGGTCAGCCCCCCTTCCCCATTACTGTGGTCAGCCCCCCCTTCCCCCATTACTGTCGTCAGCCCCCCTTCCCCCATTACTGTCGTCAGCCCCCCTTCCCCCATTACTGTCGTCAGCCCCCCTCCCCCATTACTGTCCTTAGCCCCCCTTCCCCCATTACTGTCGTCAGCCCCCCTTCCCCCATTGCTGTCCTCAGCTCCCCCCCACATTGCCGCCTTATCGCTCCTCCTATTGTCTTACCTTAGATAGACAGTCCAGAGGGCTGGAGACACAGCGCGTCTGGACAGAGGGTGGAAGCTGATGATTGGTTGCTAGGACTAACCTGCATCCAAACAACCAATCACCAGCTGTTAACTCGGGCAGCCCCATCCTCTATCCTGAGCTGTCCTGCCTCCCCCCTGCTGGAGAATGACAGTGGCGCCATGGCTTTGGTGTCAACCGGGTGCGGTCCGCACCCCCCGCACCCCCTAAGCGACGCCACTGGTTTGATGCCTTTTTCTCCCACCATCAGAGGGGAGGCTAAACTGCACCTACCTACATGTGCAGGCGCCCAATGCCCAATTTTAGGGCGCTGGTGGCTGGAAGGTTATAGTGGTGCACAATGAAAACCTGTGGCTGTAGGCATCATCCTGGTATAATCACTTTAAGACCAGCAACCTATGGGTACGTCACTGGTCAGCAAGTGGTTATCCAAGATGGGGACTCCAGGGACCCGCAGCAGCTAGAAGACCCGGCTGTAAAGACAGTGCTGGACCCCAGGCACTGGTAAGCACCTGATTTTTATAAAGTCACTGGCTATAGTATTTGTAGCTTCTGGCTTTTAATTTTTTTTTTTAAGACTGAAGTTTTTCTTTTAAATACAGTTCCTTTTTAAGGTTGTAAAATAAAATAAAAAGCAAAACCTTTTTCTGTTGTGATTTTGGTGTTTGCAGGTTATGTGAGGTCTGGCACAACAGGTCCAAGTAAAAGAAAACATTAACCTTCTAATAATGTCACCTTGGAAGGATGCATACAAAAGCTTAACCACTTGCTTACTGGGCACTTAAACCCCCCTCCTGCCCAGACCAATTTTCAGCTTTCGGTCATACAACACTGTACCCAAATGAAATTTTTATCATTTTTTTCCCACAAATAGAGCTTTCTTTTGGTGGTATTTAATCACAGCTGGGATTTTTATTTTTTGCTAAACAACCAAAAAAAAAAAAGGAAAAAAAAATCTGGTTTAATAGTTTGTTATAAAATTTTGCAAACAGGTCATTTTTCTCCTTCATTGATATGTGCTGATGAGGCGGCACCGATGGGCAATGATAGGCTGCACTGGTGGGCACTGATAGGCTGCACTGATGGGCACAGATAATGTGGCACTGATGGGCCCTGATGGGTGGCACGGATGGGTGGCATGGATGGGCACTGATAGTTGGCACTGATGGGCACTGATAGTTGGCACTATTGGGCACTGGTAGGTGACACTGATGGGCACTGGTAGGTGACACTAATGTTCAGCACTGTTCAGGCACATATTGTGGGCACTGACAGATGGCACTGTGGGCACTGACAGATGGCACTGTGGGCACTGACAGGTGGAGCTGGTGGGCACTGGTAGGTGGCACTTGTAGAGGGCACAGGTGAGCACCATGGACCCGGGGCACATCGCAGTGATCGGGACTAATGTCACTCTCACTGCCGCCGTCTGATCGGCTGTCAGCGCGAGGATGAAAAATAGCCGATTACCGGCTCTGTTGATATCACATGATTGGCTGACAGCTGATCACGTGGTAAAGGGTCGGGATCGACCCCTTACTCGGATCTGTGATCCAGTGAGTCTCACAGACTCGCTGATCACAGAGCGCGCCGCACGCGCCCTTCAGGGGGCGCGCAGGCCGCTCGTGCGCTGGACGACGTCAATAGACGTAGTCCCGGCAATGTAGATCCACGCTGTAGCCGTCATTCGGCTATAGAGCGGATCTCAGGAGGTTAATGATCATATTTAGGGGAGAGAATATAGCAGGAACTCGCAGTTAAATTAACAACCTGCTCATATATGTGCCTTTTCCCCGCTTTATAATGGGTGAAGGTTTAGGGTCACCTCCGCTCGGTGTCAGCTGTTCTCATCAGTACTTGTTCTGCCTCAATCCAAATTAAAGGAATGAATCACATTAGCAAATTATAAATAATGCGGTAGAATTGTTGATGCAGAAAGTAACTGATTGCTCAGGAAGGAATTTTTTCCCTGTTGGGGCGGATTGCATCACACTTTATAGGGGATTTAATGTATCTCACTCTGGATCAACTGCAGGCTGTTCTGAGGATATACGTTTGCAAACATTTAAGGACATCGGTCGTACGGCATACATCCTAGGACAGAGGTGCTCAACTCCTGTCCTCAGGACCCACTAACAGGCCAGATTTTAAGTATTACCTTGGGGGAGATGCAGACTAGAATACGGCAATCACTGAGCAGCAAATGATATCACCTGTGATGTATTTCAGTTATCTTGCAAACCTGGCCTGTTAGTGGGTCCTGAGGATAGGAGTTGAGAACCACTGCTGTAGGACCTTCAACAATTCATTTGGACATAACACTATATTGTCAAATTATTTGTTATGTATGGCAATTATTTATATGTCCCTCTCACTGCCGCCGGTGATCAGCTTTTTTTTTCTCTACTCGCGAGGAGGATTACCGGCTCTGTTGATATCACATGATCAGCTGTTATTGTCTGACAGCTGATCACGTGGTAAGGGGTCGGGATCGACCCCTTACTCGGATCTGTGATCCAGCGAGTCTCACAGACTCGCTGATCACAGAGCGTGTCGCGTGCCCTTCAGGGGGCGCGCAGGCCGCTTGTGCACGGGACAACGTCATAGGACGACGTCCCGGCAATATAGATCCGCGATGTAGCCGTCATTCGGCTATAGCGCGGATCTCAGGAGGTTAAAAAACGATTTAGGGCCTTTCAGCAAAGTTTTTCAGCAAAATAGTGAGTAACAAAAGTTCATGATTGTCAAAGATAAATCCATAAAGGGGAATGGCCAGCTAAAGAAAACATTTTTTTAAGTCAGCAGCTACAAACACTGTAGCTGCTGACTTTTAATAAGCACACTTACCTGTCCAGGGTGCCCAGGATGATGGCCGCCCGAGGACGACCCGTCCCTCGGCTCTCGGGTCCCGACGCCGTCATTCGAACTAAGGGATACAGGCAGTGGAGCCTTGCGGCTTCACTGCCCTTTCCTACTGCACATGTGCGAGTCGCGCGGCACTTTGTGAATGGCCTCGTTGTTTTCTGGGACACACACATGTCCCAGAAGGAAACGGGACCGCTCGCCAAAGAGGAGGAAGCGCCGCGCAATAGGAAGAGGCAGATTAGGAAGAATGCCTAGCAACAGGGGTTTCTGGTAAGTTAAAAAGAAAAATTATTTTCAATTTTTTTTTTCAATTTTTTTTAAGAATATTAATGCAATTTTTTATTTTAGGGTGGCCCTCCGCTTTAACCACTTGCTTACCGGGCACTTAAACCCCCCTCCTGCCCAGACCAATTTTCAGCGCTGACGCACTTTGAATGACAATTGCGCGGTCATACAACACTGTATCCAAATTACATTTTCTCACAAATAGAGCTTTCTTTTGGTGGTATTTAATCACCTCTGGGATTTTTATTTTCTGCTAAACAAACAAAAAAAGATGGAAAATTTTGAAAAAAAATAAAAAATCATGTTTAATAGTTTGTTATAAAATTTTGCAAACAGGTAATTTTTCTGCTTCATTTATATGCGCTGATGAGGCGGCACTGGTGGGCACTGATAGGCTGCACTGATGGGCACAGATAGGGTGGCACTGATGGGGACAGATAAGTCAGTACTGATGGGCACAAATAAGATGGCATTGATGGGCCCTGATGGGTGGCCCTGATGGGTGGCACGGATGGGCACTGATAGATGGCACTGATAGATGGCACTGATAGATGTCACTGATGGGCACTGATAGATGTCACTGATAGATGGCACTGATGGGCAGTAATAGGTGGCACTGATGGGCACTGGTAGGTGACACTGATGGGCACTGGTAGGTGACACTGATGTGCAGCACTGTTCATGCACTTATTGTGGGCACTGACAGATGGCACTGTGGGCACTGACAGGTGGCACTGTAGGCACTGACAGGTGGAGCTGGTGGGCACTGGTAGGCGGCACTTGTAGGGGGCACAGGTGGGCACCGTGGAGCCGGGGCACATCGCAGTGATCGGGACTAATGTCACTCTCACTGCCGCCGTCTGATCGGCTGTCAGCGCGAGGATGAAAAATAGCCGATTACCGGCTCTGTTGATATCACATGATTGGCTGACAGCTGATCACGTGGTAAAGGGTCGGGATCGACCCCTTACTCGGATCTGTGATCCAGTGAGTCTCACAGACTCGCTGATCACAGAGCGCGCCGCACGCGCCCTTCAGGGGGCGCGCAGGCCGCTCGTGCGCTGGACGACGTCAATAGACGTAGTCCCGGCAATGTAGATCCACGCTGTAGCCGTCATTCGGCTATAGAGCGGATCTCAGGAGGTTAATGATCATATTTAGGGGAGAGAATATAGCAGGAACTCGCAGTTAAATTAACAACCTGCTCATATATGTGCCTTTTCCCCGCTTTATAATGGGTGAAGGTTTAGGGTCACCTCCGCTCGGTGTCAGCTGTTCTCATCAGTACTTGTTCTGCCTCAATCCAAATTAAAGGAATGAATCACATTAGCAAATTATAAATAATGCGGTAGAATTGTTGATGCAGAAAGTAACTGATTGCTCAGGAAGGAATTTTTTCCCTGTTGGGGCGGATTGCATCACACTTTATAGGGGATTTAATGTATCTCACTCTGGATCAACTGCAGGCTGTTCTGAGGATATACGTTTGCAAACATTTAAGGACATCGGTCGTACGGCATACATCCTAGGACAGAGGTGCTCAACTCCTGTCCTCAGGACCCACTAACAGGCCAGATTTTAAGTATTACCTTGGGGGAGATGCAGACTAGAATACGGCAATCACTGAGCAGCAAATGATATCACCTGTGATGTATTTCAGTTATCTTGCAAACCTGGCCTGTTAGTGGGTCCTGAGGATAGGAGTTGAGAACCACTGCTGTAGGACCTTCAACAATTCATTTGGACATAACACTATATTGTCAAATTATTTGGACACCTGCCTTTAGACGTACATGAAATTTAATGGCATCCCAGTCTTAGTCCGTAGGGTTCAATATTGAGTTGGCCCACCCTTTGCAGCTATAACAGCTTCAACTCTTCTGGCAAGGCCGTCCTCAAGGTTTAGCAGTGTGTCTATGGGAATGTTTGACCATTTTCCTGAAGCGCATTTGTGAGGTCAGGCACTGATGCTGGATGAGAAGACCTGACTCGTAGTCTGCACTCAAATTCATTCCAAACGTGTTGAGGTCAGGACTCTGTACAGGCCAGTCAATTTCCTCCACCCCAAACTCACTCATCCATGTCTTTATGGACCTTGCTTTGTGCACTGGTCCAAATCATTTGGTGGAGGGGAGATTATGGTGGGGGGTTGTTTTTCAGGGGTTGGGCCCCTTAGTTCCAGTGAAGGGAACTCTTAAGGCGTCTGCATACCAAGACATTTTGGACAATTTCATGCTCCCAACTTTGTGGGAACAGTTTGGGGATGGCCCCTTCCTGTTCCAACACACCAGTGCACAAAGCAAGGTCCATAAAGACATGGATGAGCGAGTTTGGGGTGGAGGAACTTGACTGGCCTGCACAGAGTCCTGACCTCAACCCGATAGAACACCTTTGGGATAAATTAGAGCGGAGACTGTGAGCCAGGCCTTCTTGTCCAACATCAGTGCCTGACCTCACAAATGCTCTTCTGGAGGAATGGTCAAACATTCCCATAGACACACTCCTAAACCTTGTGGGCGGCCTTCCCAGAAGAGTTGAAGCTGTTATAGCTGCAAAGGGTGGTCCAACTCAATATTAGACTCTACGGACTAAGACTGGGATGCCATTAAAGTTCATGTGTGTGTAAAGGCAGGTGTCCCAATACTTTTGACAATATAGTGTAGCACCCTCTACCTAGGTAGGTGCTAGAGGTGAGATTTTTTTTGGTCAGAGCAGATAAATTTAGGCAGGCCTAGCTGGAAGCTAGGCCTGTTTGTTTTGATCTGTGTGGGCTGGGAGTGGCTCAGAGAAGGCTGGTGACTCACAGATAACATCATCTTTTGGTTACCTCCCTCTGGCTTCTGGAGGATTCTAGAAGAGAGGAGGGGAAGAGAGATGCAGCTGTCTTAGGTATCTCAGGGATCCCTGACCAATCCCCAACTAGGATTGGCAGGGGGCAGGCCTCCTTGGTATACCCAGGGTCAGCTCAGCTGTGGAGGAGTTGTCGGGTGGAAGAACTGGAGATGGAGCACTAGGTTGTTGGAGCCCTTGAGGGTGCTTCCCATTCTGGGGGGTGACCTTGGGCCTGAGGTTCGAGTGCAGGACAGAGCCCTTCTAGAAAGCAAGGAGGATTTGGTCAGGAGGCACAGAGAGGAACTAAAGAGGACAACAGAAGCCAGTATTGCCGGGCAAGTCTTCAGGAGGGAACCACCGGTGTGTGAGCAGCCAGGAGGGCTGGTGAGTGATATGTGCTATCGGGAGTAGACATGTGCATTTCGTTCAGTTTTGAAGTGTTTTTTTAACAAATTTTGTCAAATTAGTTAATTCCGAAATTCCCGAATATTTAAATTCCCGAAATATAGAAATTTTGAAAATTCTGAATTTACGAATTCTGAATTTCCGAATTTTCAGATTCGGAAATTCAAAATTTTGTAAATTCAAGATTTGGTAAATTCAAAATCCGGAAATTCTAAATTTCGGAAATTTTTAATTTCGTAAATTCGACAATTCAAAATTAGGAAATTAGAATATTCAAAATTTCATAAATATGAAAATGAAAAAATTTGGAAATTTGAAAATCCTAAAGAATGAAAATCTGAAAATTCAAAAACCTAACTATAAATATTCATTTATAGGTATTGTAATTTCCTTTCAAATTCGGATTTTCAAATTTTTTTAATTTCTAATTCCGGAAATTCAAAAATTCGTAAATTAAAAATTCAAAAATTCAAAAATTAGAAAATTCAAAAATTCGTAAATTCCGAGATTTTAAAATTCGGAAATTCAGAAGTTTGAAAGTTTGAAAATATGAAAGTTTGAAAATTTGAAAATTCGGAATTTTGGAAAACAGCAAAAAAAAACTAACGAAACGAAGACAAAAACTAACTAATTTTTACCTGATTGCTGGAGAGGCATGCCAGAGAGGACTGAGAGGAAACAGTCAGAGCTGGGTGTGGATCCAGCGAGGATTGCAATGTCACAGGCAGTGGAGTCAGGTAGCTGCAGCCAGGAGGGCTGGCAGGGTCTGAAGAGGGATTGCTGGGAGCAGTAGTCCACCATAGGACAGCTAGCACTAAAGACTTCCTATTCTATTTTTCTACATTAAAAAGGGACCCGCGGTCCCTGCCTGCAAATGGCAATCTCTAGGGCCTGACTGAGTCAGAGTTGGGCCTAACCATGTGCTAGCTGTGCCTGGAGTTAAGTGTTGTGCAGGAGGAGTTTGAAGAAGTGCCATGTACAAAGAGTGTACATAGTTCTCTCCCAAATTGACCTTCTAAAATTATACTGGGCATCCCATATAGGGTTGCCACTTGTCCGGGATTTACCCGGACAGTTCGGGTTTTGAATCATGTGTCTGGTTTCAGGCCTCCTGAAACCCAGACACAATATTCATAATGGACTGTGGCTCCCCAAGTAACCGAGTACCGCAACTGCGAAGTGCATGGGGGTGTGCACAGGACCCATTCCCATACATAGACAGGAGAGGAGAGAGAGCTTGGCCTGCTCCTCCTCCTCCCACCCCTACAACTCTGTCTACCTGCGCACACTCCAATCCCCGGTGTTCTGGTCCTCTGGAAATGGATGTGTGGGCTGGAAAGTTAAGCAACTGGCAGATACATCGTGGATGAAAGGTGTCAATACCTGAGGCTTCATCCTTGGGTGAGTGAGCTCACCATCCAATGTCTGTGACTGAAGTGTCCCCCCCACCCTTCCTTCTCTTTCTTGCCTCCGAGCCAGTGAATACACTAAGGCAAGAGGGATTCAGATGTAAGGGATGCCCTGTTTACTCTGATTTAAGGGGGTATTTGGGAACCCTGATTTAAGGAGAAATGCTGGGAACTCTGATATAAGGGGGTTTCTGCTCACCAAACCTCCCACTTACATCAGAGTTCCCCTTTACACCAGAGTCCACAGCATTCGCCCTTAATTTTTTTTTTTTTTAGCTGTGAGCCGCTAAAGTGTTCGGGTTTGGCTTGAAGAAAAGGTGGCAACCCTAATCCCATATATTCCCATCCCTATCCAAGTTTAAATCCATCAATAAAAATACAAAGAAACAAGCACATGGACTGTTCATTGTCTCCAAGGTGTTCGGGAATTGAATGCCGGGCTGGGCAGGGTAAAATTTTATTGCCCCCTCCCCCCCAATCCTCTTATCAACTATTTGCAGGCAGCACAGGTTCAAGGGGCAGCTGCTTTGGGCCTCACAACAATGACTGGGCCCGGGGCAGCTGCCCCTTTTTGTTTTGCCCTGTGTTTAACCACTTGCCTACCAGGCACGAACACTCCTTTCCTGACCAAGCCATTTTTCAGCTTTCAGCGCTGTCGCATTTTGAATGACAATTGCGCGGTCATGCAAGGATGTACCCAAATAAAATTTTTATCATTTTTTCCCCACAAATAGAGCTTTATTTTGGTTGGTATTTTATCACCTCTGCGGTTTTTATTTCTTGCGCTATAAACAAATTAAGAGGGACAAGTTTGAAAAAACGCATTATTTTTTACCTTTTATTATAATAAATATCCAATTTTTTTTTTTTTTAAACAAATTTTTTCATCAGTTTAGGCCGATACGTGTTCTTCTACATATTTTTGGTAAAAAAAAAAATCCAATAAGCGTCTATTGATTGGTTTGCGCAAAAGTTTTAGCCTACAAAATAGGGGATAGATTTATGACCTTTTTATTATTATTTTTTTTTTACTAGTAATGGCGGCGATTTGCGATTTTTATCGTGACTGCGACATTGCGGCGGACACTTCGGACACTGTTTACACATTTTTGGGACCATTCACGTTTATACAGCGATCCGTGCTATAAACATGCATTTATTACTGTATAAATGACTGGCAGGGAAGGGGTAACACTAGGGGGCGCTGCAGGGTTTAATATGTCCCCTATATGAGTGATTCTAACTGTGGGGGGAGGGGACTGACTGGGGGAGGGGACCGATCGTGTCCCTATGTACAAGGGACACACCATCGGTCTCCTCTCCTCTGACAGGACGTGGCTCAGTGTGTTTACACACACAGATCCACGTCCTGCTCGATTACCGGGCAATCGCGGGTGCCTGGTGGACATCGCGGCTGCCAGGCACGCGCATCGGGTCCCCAGCTACGCGACGGGCACGCGCGCGCACCTCCCGCAGCGCGCGCGCCCCCTAGTGGCCAAAAAGCGAGCGCCGCCATGTGACGGCGGCCCGCCACAAGAGCTGCACCGTCCCGCCGTCATTTGACAGTGGGCGGTCAGCTACTAGTTAAAGATGGCCCTACTGAGCTGTGCAGAACAGCTGACTTGCTCTTTGTGTCTTTCCCTCTCTCATTCTGCACTCTGCTGGGCTGCAAGAGGGTGAAACCAGGTAAAATTCAGGCACTTACACAGCTTGTATTAAAAAAAAATTAATGATGTATTAGTGAATAGAGAGCCGCATTCATTTGTGTCTTTTCTATCTGCATGGAGCTCAGCTCTAAGCCTTGGGCGCACTGGCGTCTGGATTCTGCTTTAGCGCAGTCTCTGTTTTTCGCATGCATGTTCTTATTAAGCTTCTTCGATCGGAGAGAACTTCAGACAAGGAGTTGTCTTCAATCCACCGTTTCAGTGTCTCCTCTTGCCCTGGTTGATCACAATCCACATCTGCTGCATTTCTAATAGGTACTACAAACAGCCTTTAGAGAAAGACAAGAAAATGCTGTCAGACATCCTAAGAGAACAAACGCGTTGCTCTGATCTCGTTTTAATGATGGGAAATTATGCATTACATTTGCTATTATGGTCTTTGAAATGCAAGTGTGTTATAAGCTGTTCCTTCTCCATCTATCTCAAGGAAACCATTCTATCTGTCTGGTCCCATAGAGTTCTGATATCAGAAGACTCCAGGATCCCCTCGGTGAGCTGCGTATCCTAGATATAGCTCTTCCCCCAGGAACATGCATCCCAAATGCAAAACAAATATGAAAGCCCAAAACCATAAAACCAAAAAAAAAAGGCAAAGCGACTAATGACTTCCTCGGGGACGCGGTGCCTGGGCTGCTGACGGCACGTTCTTGCCCCGGTTCTGCCGTCCTCTGCCTCCGGAGAAGCTTTCGGATTTCCTTAGTCTTGGAATGCGAATGAACATTTATTCCTTGAAAAATGTTTCCAAGCAGCACCGGAGGATTGGGAGCAGACAGACGAAGGACGGGATCATCATCCGGTCAAGGACACTTTTGGAGACACGATGCTGGAAGGCACAACCAGAAGGGGAAGTTCATCTTCCTAAGCAAGAAAACATCCAACATCCAATATTCTACACTCTAAAGTTAGGTTGTTATCAAGGAGAAGAACCAACTCAGTGCATCAGAATGTAGGTGAATGTGGCCTCAGCCAGCGTTGTTCCACCCACGTCCCCCCTGAGATGTTTAGTCTCACCGGGGCTTGGCCACAGAGGTCTACATACTAATCAGGGCTGGCCCAAGAATGAAATTCTGCCCCTCCCCCCCCCCCCCCAAAAAAAATCACACCCACAAAAAGGCTTCCAAATCGATTATTTTATATCATGATAATTTAAAACTAAAATTACATTTATCAGGAAGTCAGATTTACATGCAACAGCACCTTGTCTATATGCAAAATGATATGACATACCATTATGTTCAATCCCAAACCACAAACTCCACATCACAGTCTCCCCTCATCAAAGACCATCCCATCATAGACTCCCCTCGATCATAGACCCTCCCATCACAGACCATCCCATCACAGACCCCCCCATTACAGACCATTCTATCACACCCCCCCCCCCCCCCATCACAGACCATTCCATCACACCCCCCCCCCCCCCCCCCCATCACAGACCATTCCATCACACCCCCCCCCATCACAGACCATTCCATCACACCCCCCCCCCATCACAGACCATTCCATCACACCCCCCCCCATCACAGACCATTCCATCACACCCCCCCCCATCACAGACCATTCCATCACACCCCCCCCCATCACAGACCATTCCATCACACCCCCCATCACAGACCATCCCATCACACACCCCCCCACCACAGACCCCCCCCACCCCCCCTATCACAGTCTCCCCTCATCACAGAACCCCCAATCACAGACCCTCATCATAGACTCCCCCCCCCCTCCATCACAGTCTTCCCTTATCACAGTCTCCCCTCATCACAGAACCCCCAATCACAGACCCTCATCATAGACTCCCCCCCCCTCCATCACAGTCTCCCCTTATCACAGACCCCCATCATAGACTCCCCCATCACGGACCCCTCCTTCACAGACCCCCCCCCCCCCCATCACAGCCTCCCCTCATCACATACCATCCCATCACAGACCATCCCATCACAGATGCCCCCTCCATCACAGACCCCCCCATCACAGTCTCCCCTCATCACAGACCCCCATCATAGACTCCCCCATCACAGACCATCCCATCACAGACCCCCCCCCCTCCATCACAGTCCCCCCCCCATCACAGACCCATCATCACAGACCCCCCTCATCACAGACCCCCCACATCACAGACCATCCCATCACAGACCCCCCCCCCTCCATCACAGTCTCCCCCCATCACAGACCCATCATCACAGACCCCCCTCCCCATCACAGACCCCCCTCATCACAGACCCCCCACATCACAGACCATCCTATCACAGACCCCCCCATCATAGACTCCCCCCATCACAGACCCCCCCATTACAGACCCCCCATTACAGACCCCCCCCATCATAGACTCCCCCATCACAGACCCCCCCATCATAGACTCCCCCATCACAGACCCCCCCATCATAGACTCCCCCATCACAGTCTCCCCCCATCCCATCCCATCCCATCACAGACGCCCCCTCCATCACAGACCCCCCCCCCATCACAGTCTCCCCTCATCACAGACCCCCATCATAGACTCCCCCATCACAGACCCCCCCCCCCTCCATCACAGTCTCCCCCCATCACAGACCCATCATCACAGACTCCCCTATCACAGACCCCCCTCCATCACAGTCTCCCCTCATCACAGACCCCCCACATCACAGACCATTCTATCACAGACCCCCCCATCACAGACCTCCCCATCATAGACTCCCCCATCACAGTCTCCCCCCATCATAGACTCCCCCATCACAGACCATCCCATCACAGTCTCCCCTCATCACAGACCCTCCCCTCATCACAGACCATCCCATCACAGTCTCCCCTCATCACAGACCCTCCCCTCATCACATACCATCCCATCACAGTCTCCCCTCATCACAGACCCCCCCATCATAGACTCCCCTCATCACAGACCCTCCCCTCATCACAGACCCCCCCATCATAGACTCCCCCATCACAGTCTCCCCCCATCATAGACTCCCCCATCACAGACCATCCCATCACAGTCTCCCCTCATCACAGACCCTCCCCTCATCACAGACCATCCCATCACAGTCTCCCCTCATCACAGACCCTCCCCTCATCACATACCATCCCATCACAGTCTCCCCTCATCACAGACCCCCCCATCATAGACTCCCCTCATCACAGACCCTCCCCTCATCACAGACCCCCCATCATAGACTCCCCCATCACAGTCTCCCCCCATCATAGACTCCCCCATCACAGACCATCCCATCATAGACTCCCCCATCACAGACCCCCCCATCATAGACTCCCCCATCACAGACCATCTCACCACAGACCCCCCCCCCACATCATAGACCATCCCATCACAGTCTCCCCTCATCACAGACCCCCCCATCATAGACCATCCCATCATAGACTCCCCCATCACAGTCTCCCCTCATCATAGACCATCCCATCTAGAGTTGCCATCTCATCCCTTTAAACCTGAACACATATTAATTACACAAGTTCTGTGGCTGATTAAGGTGGTAATTAAACTCACTTGGTGCCTTATCTGCATTTAATTAGCCTCAGAACCCGTGTGATTCATATGTGTTCAGAATTAAAGGGATGAGGTGGCAACCCTAATCCCATCACAGACTGACAGCACTGATGAGCATTGATTGGCAGCACTGGTAGGCATTGTTGGGACTGCACTGATAATCAATGTATTGATTATCAGTGCAAATGTCCCTTTCACACAAGCCGGTTATAGTTCCTCCTCAGGCTGTCAGTGTGAGGAGAGGAATCACTGGCTTGTGTTTACATCGTGCACAACTGAGATTGGACACAGCTGATCACATGGTAAAGAGCCACTGATTGTCTCTTTACCCTGATCTGTGATCAGCTGTGCCCGGGGGACTCAGTTATGCACTGCCCACGCACTCGCTGCCCGGGTATTTTCGTCCACACAACTGCCGCTCACTGGATATTTTCTCTGTAAACCCAAGAGATGGTTGTGCGTGAAAATCCCAGAAGATCAGCAGTTTTTTAAATACTCAAACCAGCCCCATTCTGATGCTCGGTTTGAACTTCAGCAAGTCGTCTTCACCACATCTAGATGTCTAAATGCATGTGATTGGCTGTTTAGCAAATTTTGTTACCAAGCGATTGAACAGGTGTACCTAATAAAGTGGCCGGTGAGTGTAACTATTTTTAGGGTAAACGCTGCAAATATAATTCAGTACATGTAGAATATGCTCTTCTTTCCCTTGAAGTGCAGGCCTGGCACGCCATTGGACATGTAACACCTTGGGGCATGTATGACATCTCGTAGCTCGTCCTTTGTTCAGCATCCTCCAAGGTTAGCTTCTACCTCTGGGACTAAAAAGTGGAGCGTAATCATGTCTGTCCCGGTCCCGGTGGAGCATACTTTACATTCTTTATATGTCATAGTCTACACAGGAGATTTCTTCATGAATGTAAATAGCCCTTTTATTCCATCAGTACAGAGCTGCTGCGTAAAATTCATAGTACATCAAAACTACAACTTTATGCGCAGTGCCTCAAGTTATATCTGACCTCCACTTATAGAGGAGTTCTGCTCCCACCCTCCCCACCAAAAAATGTACAGTCAGCAGCAGTGGTGGCTGGTGCTCAAAATTTTTGGGGGGGCACAAACAAACTGACAAAAAAAAACATCAAACGCAGCCACTGTGCCCATCAAAACGCAGTCACTGTGCCCATCAAGTGCAGCCACTGTGCCATCAAACGCAGCTACTGTACCCATCAATTGCTGCCAGTGTGCCCATCAATTGCTGTCACTGTGCCCCATCAATTGCCGCTACTGTGCCCCATCAATTGCAGCCACTGTGCCATCAAACGCAGCCACTGTGCCCATCAAGCACAGCCACTGTGCTATCAAAAGCAGCCACTGTCCCATCAAACGCAGCCACTGTGCCCATCAAGCGCAGCCACTGTGCCCATCAAACGCAGCCACTGTGCCCATCAAACGCAGCCACAGTGCCCATCAAACGCAGCCACTGTGCCCATCAAGTGCAGCCACTGTGCCCATCAAGCGCAGCCACTGTGCCCCATCAAGTGCAGCCACTGTGCCCCATCAAGGGCAGCCACTGTTATATCAAACGCAGCCACTGTGCCATCAAACGCAGCTACTGTACCTATCAATTGCTGCCAGTGTGCCCATCAATTGCTGCCACTGTGCCCATCAATTGCCGCTGCCAGTGTGCCATCAAACGCAGCCACTGTGCCCCATCAAGTGCAGCCACAGTGCCCATCAAGCGCAGCCACTGTGCCATCAAACGCAGCCACTGTGCCCATCAATTGCTGCCACTGTGCCCATCAATTGCTGCTACTGTGCCCATCAATTGCTGCCAGTGTGCCCCATCAATTGCTGCCAGTGTGCCCCATCAATTGCTGCCAGTGTGCCCATCAATTGCTGCCAGTGTGCCCATCAATTGCCGCTACTTTGCCCCATCATTTGCCGCTGTTGTGGCCCATCAATTGCTGCCAGTGTGCATCGCCCGGGAGTCGTGACTTACCTGTCTCGCAGCGGGTCAGAGTGGCGTCGTCCATGCTCCTCGATGTCTCCGGTCCTCTCTTTCAGGCGTCCGATCACAGCCCCTAATGTTTCAGATAATCAGGTGACAGGTAACCAGACCCGAGCACCTGATTGGCTGAGAGGCGGATCAGTGTTAGGAAAGCGATTTATTCTCTTTCCTAACACAACACTGAGTAAACAGCGTACGCACAGCATTGCGCCCGCTGTT
Organism: Lithobates sylvaticus; assembly: GCA_028564925.1. NCBI lineage: Eukaryota > Metazoa > Chordata > Amphibia > Anura > Ranidae > Lithobates > Lithobates sylvaticus. Next base: position 516,322,380 of record CM053030.1, on the reverse strand, counting down.
TACCAGTTTGAAAGCCTATTTGAGCCTACGGATTAACACATCTGTATTTTTAGTATGAACCAAAGATCAGGAAAATGGCGATATGACCTCACACTAGCAGAAGAAAAGTTCAGAACTGACCTTAGAAAATATTTTTTGTGCTTGGAATCGGCTTCCAGCGGAGGTAATGAGCCAGTCCCCAGTAATGCCGCGTACACACGATCGGAATTCTTCTCGGAAAAGCCTTGGATTGTTTTTCCGACGGAATTCCGCTCAAGCTTGTGTTGCCTACACACGGTCACACCAAATTCCGTCTGTCAAGAACGCGATGACGTACAACACTACGACGAGCCGCGAAAATGAAGTTCAATGCTTTTGACGAATTGTTTCAGAGCATGCGTAGGAATTTTGGGCGTCGGAATTGCTACAGACGATCGGAATTTTCGGAAAAATTGAGAACATGCTCTCAAAATTTTGCTGGTGGAAATTCGGCCAGCATAAGTCAGATGAAGCCTACACACGGTCACATTTTCCGACGAAAAGCTCTCATTGGTCTTTTGCTGCCTGAAATTCTGATCGTGTGTACGCGCCACATGTGAATTTAAACAGACTTGGAACAAACAGATTTACACTCAGACAAAAAGGTTAAATTTAAAAAAGAAAATAAAGGGGCAGGTTGATCCCTTGATCTGTTTTTGCTGTCGCTCTTCTATGTTTCTATGTACGTTTTTCCATGAGGCACATTGTGCAATCATGCACTTTTTTTTAAAAATAAAATATAGAAAATCAGCATTATTTAAATGCAAAGAAATTATAGGAAATCTCCGGCTGCATCACACAACAATGTATCAGCTAAACAGAGCCTCATTCCAGCCCTATACAGGACCACCACTGTCAGTCCACAATGGTGACCGGGAAGACTACCCTGCAGTACAGCAATCTGAAAGCGAGGCTTGAAGCACTCGTGGAGCGCAGCGTGCAAGGGACGACGTTGATGGCAGTGTGGAGGATAGCCTATCTGAACAGCTTTACCCCGGATGCCTGCATAATTAGATGTGCCTGTTTTAACCACTTCAATAGAGAGCACTTAAAGTGGGGTGCCCCCTAAAAAAATATTTTTTTAAAGTCAGCAGCTACAAATACTGCAGCTGCTGACTTTTAATAATCGGACACTTACCTGTCCCAGGGTCCAGCGATGCGGGGAACGAAGCCCCCCCTCATTCCCCGCTCCGCTCGCAGCGCTGGCATTCTTACTGTGGGCACCCGGCTGTGGCTTCACATCCAGGCACCCACTGCGCATGCGCGAGCGGTGCCATGCGCCGTGATACGCTGCGCAGTCAACTGGGACACGTGACAGGTCCCAGGTGACTGTGCGGCGCCGAGGGGAAGTGATGTCAGTGCCCGGGCACTGAAGGTGGCAGACTACGAGGGACCCCCTAGCAACAGGCATTTCGAGGTGAGTTTTAAAAAAAAAAAATTCCAATTATTATTTTTTTTTTTTTTTATGATTTTTAAGCTATTTTTTATTTTTTTTGGTGGAAACACCACTTTAAACACCTTCCTGCCCAGACCAATTTTCAGCTTTCAGCGCTGTCGCATTTTGAATGACAATTGCGCAGTCATACAACACTGTACCCAAACAAAATTTTTATCATTCTGTTCCCACAAATAGAGCTTTCTTTGGTGGTATTTGATCACCTCTGCGATTTTTATTTTTTGCGGCAAGTGGTTAATCATCAACCATGTGAGTTGCTAAATGTTGTGCCTTCATTAAATGTATCCACATTGGTACACTTATGCTGTACACATGATCGGAAATTCTCGTCGGAAAAAGCTCTGATGGTTTTCCCGTCGGAATTTCGCTCAAACTGTCTTGCCTACACACGGTCACACCAAATTCCTACGGTTAATAACACTGTGACATACAACACATTCAACGGCACTATAAAAGGGAAGTTTAATGCTTCCGAGCATGCGCAAATTGTTTCGGAGCAGGCGTCGGAAATTTTGCTGTCGGAATTGCATACACACGATCGGAAAATCCGATAGAAAGGTTTTCCGTTGGAAAAATTAAGAACAGGCTCTCAATCCAAAGTCCGTCAGAAATGCCGACAGAAAAAGACCGATGGTGCATACACACGGTCGGAAAATCCGATGAAAAGCTCCCATCGGACTGTTTCCATCGTGTGTACGCGGCATTAGAGGCGCCTCTCTTCTCTTTTATACTCGGTTGTGATATGGCGCTACTTGTATATCAAGACAAAATGTATTGAAAAATTTAGCTTGACTTGCAAATCGCTCTCAAACCAAGTTACACTCAAACCAAGTGTAGCGGTACCCCCGTGGGGGCTGCTGAGTTTGTTCATTACCTTTTGCCAGAATGCTCCGCTTCCGATCCCCCATGCAATCACATGACACCAAACAGTCAAGATTCCGGATTTATAATACTTTATTTTGGGTATAAATCGGTGGGCTGTTCAGTAGGGTATATGAGATGCCCCATCCGACCCCATTTTCAGGTCAAAGAGTATTAATCTGTAGCCGTGGCTCTGTTAATTAAGTCCCTTTTAGCGATCCTTTCCTGGTTCCACTTCTCTCTAATGCAACATTCTCAATTTGGACAGATAAGCATTACTCTGAATAACGCTGTGGGTGTTGAACTCAAAGTCCCAGGCCATGCTGCCTATTTCCATGACTTGTATGGAACCGTGCGTCAGAGGGGGGCGGGGTCACCGGGTAGAAGAAGAGACGCCATGGAGGAAGATGCCGGACGAGAACACCAGAGCAAGAAGCGGATTGGAGGAAGAAGAAGATGAAAAAGAAGAGAAGCGTCACACAGCGGGAGCCTCCCATTGCGCGGAGCGGCCCGATAACGAAGAAGAGACGCCGTGGAGGAAGATGCCGGACAAGAACACCGGAGCAGAAGCGGATCGGAGGAAGAAGAAAGATGGAGGAAGAAGAAGATGGAGGAAGAAGAAGATGGAGGAAGAAGATGAAGAAACCCAAGGATGAAGAAAGGAAGAAGGAAGAAGACCAGAAGAAAGAAGACTTTAATAAAAGACTTGTCAAAGACCATCTCCTGTCATGTTGAACTCTTTTGTCACCTTTTTTGGTGAAATGGTAGGGGTACAAGTACCCCCTTACCATTTCACACAGGGGGGGAGGCCGGGATCTGGGGGTGCCCTTGTTAAAGGGGGCTTCCAGATTCCGATAAGCCTCCCGCCCACAGACTCCCACAACCCACGGTCAGGGTTGTGGGGATGAGGCCCTTGTCCTCATCAACATGGGGACAATGTGCTTTTGGGGGGACCCCAAAGCATCCTCCCAATGTTGAGGGCATGTGGCCTGGTACGGTTCAGGGGGGGGGGGCGCTCTCTCGTCCCCCCTCTTTTCCTGCGGCCTGCCAGGTTGCGTGCCCGGATAAGGGTCTGGTATGGATTTTGAGGGGGACCCCCACGCCATTTTTTTGGCCGCGGGTTTCCCCTTAAAATCCATGCCAGACCTGAAGGGCCTGGTAGGGATTTTGAGGGGGACCCCCACACCATTTTTTTTGGCGCGGGGTTCCCCTTAATATCCATACCAGACCTGAAGGGCCTGGTATGCTCTTGGAGGGGAACCCATGCGTTTTTTTTTTTTTTTTTAAATTAAAGTCGCCTGGCCTGGGGGCGACTTAAAGTCGTGTTGTAAGTCACCCCAAGTCGTGTTGTAAGTCCCGCTGGAAGTCGTGTTGTAAAGTCGCCCCAAGTCGTGTTGTAAGTCGCGCTGGAAGTCATGTTGTAAAGTCGCCCCGAGTCGTGTTGTAAGTCGCGCTGGAAGTCGTGTTGCCCATGTGCACCGGTTCATACGCTCAACTAATAATTTATCTGGTGCACCAATTGTGGTATGAACCGGCGCAGCGCATTCATCTTGGTAAATCAGCCCCATTGGTCAGTTATGTCACACAGGGTTTCCTGCCACTCAGGTCTCAGCCCATCCTCTCCTTCCAGCGCTACATGCTGTTAAGCAGAGAAGGTATCCCTGAGCCCAAGTGTAGGCGGCCACACCCCCTTCTATTCTGACACTCCCGGCCTTGAATCCACAACCAGACCTAGTAAAAGGACACGGCCCTGGTCAAATTTTCCTGTCACTATATCCTACACTGTCAGAAACACCACTAAGCGTCTACCTAAAAGTAGAGGGCGCCACACAAGGTTTTACTGTAGTAGTAATTTGTTTCTGCTCTTGCTTTTGTAAATAGAATGAACATCTAAGCCAAGGATCCGGCATTTTCAGAAGGCAGCATTTAAAGTGATTGTAAAGGTTTGTTTAAAAAAAATAAAAAATTAAAATAACAAACATGTTATACTTACCTGCTCTGTACAAGGGTTTTGCACAGAGTGGCCCCGATCCTCCTCATCTGGGGTCCCCCAGAGGCGCTCCTCCTCATCGGGTGACCCCCGCAGAGAGCTGCATTCCATTGGGGCACTCGTGCGGGTGCGGTCCCGAGTCCTGCTGCTGCGTCCATTGACACAGACGGCAGGACTCGGCACCCCGCCCCCAGTCCCATGTCACTGGATTTGATTGACAGCAGCGGGAGCCAATGGCTCCCGCTGCTTTCAATCTATCTATCGAGGACCCGAGACATCGGCTGGAGTTGCTGGGCTGATGCTCAGTGCTGGAATGATCGGGTTCAGGTAAGAAAAAGAAGGGCTCTGGGGGGCAGCTGCAGCACAGGAGGTTTTTCACCGTAATGCATAGAATGCATTAAAGGGGTTGTAAAGGTTCCTGTTTTTTCACCTTAATGCATCCTATGCATTAAGGTGAAAAAACACCTGTCAGTGACCCCCCCCCCCCCCGATTTACTTACCTGACCCCTCGAACTTGACCCGCGGGGACGCGCTGTCTCTCTGCCTGGGGTTCTTGGCTGTTGATTGGATAGATTGATAGCAGCGCAGCCATTGGCTCCCACTGCTGTCAATCAAATCTAATGACGTGAGTGCCGGGGGGGGGGGCAGGGCCAAGTCCTGCATTCGGCCTCTATAGACGCCGAATGCTGGACTCTGGAGCGCGCCCGTAAGGTAACCCCCTCTGGGAAGTGCTTCTTCGAGGGGGTTATCAGATGCGGGAAGGAGCCGCAAGAGCCGCTGATGGACCAAAGAAGAGCAGGTTCGGGGCCACTCTGTGCAAAACGAGCTGCAGAGTAGAGGTAAGTATGACATGTTTGTTATTTTTTTTATTTTTTTTACCTTTACATTCACTTTAAGGTGAAAACCCTTGAGGCTTTACAACTCCTTTAATATTTCTCCTAGGATAGGTTTCCAGCCTGGCTCTCTGCAGCCAAGTAACAGGCCCGCTGCCCTTTACTTCTGGATTTGGAGTGTGACTGAGCAAACACCAGCGGATGTTCTTCAGGAGGTTTAGAAAGAGCCACAAACCAGTCCGACTGGAACGTGATGGGATTCAGCTTTGTTGATGTAAATATCTTTTTTACCGGACGTCCATCATGCGTAGAAATGATTGCACCAGGCCTTGTCCTGGACTTAGAATTGTTTTGACAGCTGCGCCAAAAATGACCGTGTTTCATTTTTTTGCCCGCGGGACGCTCTTTCAGCATTGTAGCGCAGCATGTGTTTCATTAAAACTAGCTGACCGCAATGACAGATGAGTGTTTTCATGTAAGCAAGATTACTTCCTTCTTAATGCTATTGTAAGGGGATATTATGTGATACAAAATAAACACCAACTGGACTCATATGCCATTGGCTGTTTAGATGCTGGTCGATCCAATGAAGGTCTTTTCTTTTATTTTTTTAGAATACCTTTTTAATTAAGTTTAAAAGATACAAGGAGGAAGGACTGTGCAAAAGGTGACCATGATCGGCACCCATGGGTACATCACAATGCTACACAAGGTTATAGATATTGCTATTAGAGTTGGGGGCGAACACCCCTGGGTCGGTTCACACCAGAACTCCAGAACAAGGAAAAAGTTCACACCTGAGCCGCAAACCCTATTAAAGCGGAGTTCCACCCAAAAATGGAAATTCTGCTGTCCAGGTCCCCCCCCTTCCGGTGTCACATTTAGCACCTTTCAGGGGGGAGCAGATACCTGTTTAATCCAGGTATTTGCTCCCACTTCCGGTGAAAGATCGCTGCAGTATCCGCGGCGATCTACGCCATGTCCGGCCCCTCCTCTGCCCCCCCTGCGGTCTTCTGGGAGACACACAGAAGACAGCAGGGATGACTCAGAACGCGCAGCGTGACTCTGTGCTGTAGGGAACCAGGCTCTGCCGCAAGGCTTCACTTCCTGATTCCCTTACTTAAGGTGCTGGCGCCTCCACCTGGAGCCGAGGGACGGGTCGGCTTCCGGTGAGGACATTGCGGGCTCCCTGGACAGGTAAGTGTCCTTATTTTGAAAGTCAGCAGCTGCAGTATTTGTAGCTGCTGACTTTCAAAAAAAATTTTTTTTTTTGAAACTCCACTTTAAAGTCTATGGGACCTGAAAAATCTAAAGTTCCCACTTTTGAAATTCCTTTAAAATAAATATAGTGCCTGGGGGGTCCTCTTAGTCTACCTGTAAAGTGGCACATCTGTACCATGTATAGAACCTGCTGCAGCAAAACTGACATTTATAAAGAAAAAAATGACATTTAAATAGATTTTCCCAGCTGCAAGCCATTGCCGGCAATACAAAAATGTTAAAAAACAGCGTGGGGTTCCCTCCCCAATCCCCCTTTGGGTTCCCCCCGAAACCCCTCCAATCCCCCTATGGATTTTATAGGGAACCCCATGTCAAAATATAAAAGAAAAACCTTGTGCCCCCCCCCCCCCCAAAATCCATACTAGCCCTGCCTCTTACCTATTTTAGAACTGTCAGATCGCGGAGCAGGCAAAGGCAGTTAGCCTTTGTCACGGGCGGAGCTTTTTTTTTTTACCCCATAATTATTCACATGGAGGTGGCCGGGATCTGGGGCCCCCCTTATTAAAGGGGGATTTCAGATTTTGACCACAGACCCACAGACCCCCATAACCACAGCCCAGGGTTGTGGGGAAGAGGCCCTTGTTGCCATTAACATGGGGACAAGGTGCTCTGGGGCGGGGGGCAGAGCGAACCTCCCCACCCCAAAGCACCCCCGCCATGTTGAGGACATGTGGCCTGGTATTTTTCAAGAGGAGGGGAGGTGCTCGCTCATCCCCCCTTTCCTTGCCTGCCAGGCCGCATGCTCAGATAAGGGTCTGGTATGGATTTTGGATTTTGGGGGGACCCCACGTCATTTTTAAATGCATTTTTGGCGAGGAGTTTCCCTTAAAATCCATACCAGACCCCAAGGGCCTGGTATAGATTGCGGGAGGAGCACCACGCCGTTTTTTCACATTTTTCTATTTCCAGCAATGTTTTCTTTTTTAATTCAGCTGTTGGCGGGAAAGCACGTTGACAGCTGATGACTCATTGTCGTCAAGGACACAGTGGCCAGCTTCCTAGCTTTCACATTTCGCGTTGCGGGAACTCATCTTCCCGCTTGGATTTTGTGTGGGTGATTTTGACTTGATTCCACATGTCTCCTTCACTTCAATAGGGTGCCCTGTGCGTGTTTGTTCTCCAAAAGAAGCTCCTGCTCCTTTTTGAGTGACAAGCTTTGCGGTTTACAGGTGTGTTTACAGCCCGATTCTGTCACGTAACAATCGCGACAAAATCGCATCGTGTTTGGGGTGCCATGCAAAATCTATTCCATCCACGATATAAAATCGCCAAGTGTGGATGGGGCCTCTGATTGGCTATGGGTTGTTTGGGGTACTTTCTGATTGCAGGGAAACAGGAAGTGGAGACTCGGCTACAATGTTACTAAACAAAGAAAAATGTTTTCAGTTGTCTTGCAACAAAACAATATAATGATGTCATCCTTTCTAGACAACTTCTGTATCTTGAAGGCAAACAGGTCAAATCTGTTTTCCGTTTTATATACAGCGATACTCTCCCGGGGGCTGGGAACATTGGGCTCCGAAAGGATCCAAAATTGTGTCTGAGCACACGGTCCATGCGTCCAGCACGCGGGATTCTGGGAAAAATGAGGCAGCCAAGAAAGTGTTACCAAACCCACAACAGTAAAATCAGTCTGTATATGCAGTAAAGCGTGCTTGTTATACTCACTGTGGAACCCTAAGGGGTTAATCCTCTGCATTGTGTAAAAATTGTGTTTGATCCTGTCTTCTCTGATCCTGCCCTTCTTCCACTGTCTCCAATCCACTCCCTGATAGTACAGAGCCTTGGACCCAGGGGCAGATCCAGAGTCTAATCTCGGGAGGGGCACTGCCAGAAAATACGTTTTTTTGCGGGCAATTTATCGGGGCAATAGCTGGTGTTGGCGTTTCAATCATCCTGGCACCATGGTTGTTATGGTGTCATGATGATTGAATCGCATTATTTATAGTATTACATTGTAATATAAAATGAAATAGTTCAACTCACTATAATGCAGAATCAGTGGGAGCCCTGAGTGTGACACTTGCCACCGTCGCCTGCCACCTGATGTGGATTGTCACTTGCCACGTCACCTCCCAAACGTGGTGGGTTGTCACTTGCCACGTCACCTGCCACAAGTTGCGGATTGTCACTTGCCACGTCACCTGCCACACGTTGCGGATTGCCACTTGCCTGCCACCAGATGCAGATTGTCACTTGCCACCTCACCTGCCACACTTTTTTTTTTGGGCAGGGTGCATGTGATCAGCTCAGGGCCAATCAGCACTGTCCAGACAGAGGGTCAGAGGTCCTGCAGTCTCATAGGACAGTCAGAGAAGAATGAAAACTCCCCCTACAAGCTTTAACCAGACACTGATAGAAGTCACAAGACTGCTATATGCTGCTGATGAGAAAGGGTATTTAGCGGTTTATATTTACTAAAATAATTGCATTTCCATATTCTGTGTACTGTGGGAAACCAGAGAATGCAGAGTCCTCGGTTTAGTAAAACTTTAAAGTAATTGTAAAGTCTTGTTTTTTTTTCCAATAAAAATAACAAACATGTTATTCTATTAGATTGTAAGCTCTTCTGAGCAGGGTCCTCTTAATCCTCTTGTATTCTATTGTATTATAACTGTATTGTTTCCTTTTTATGCTGTAAAGCTCTGTATAAATCCTGTATAATAATAATAATAATACTTACCTACTCTGTTGCAGTGGATTTGCACAGATCAAAGCAAGGCAATCCAGTAACATGATATTCCATTTTAAAAATGTGCATGCAAGCCTGTACCATATTTTGGCAGTGCGCTGCAATGCATGTATTGCCCCGTACACACGGTCGGAAATTCCGACCACAAAATCCATCAGATTTTTTCAGCCGGATTTTGTCCGACACTGGTGTTGCATACACACGGTCGGACAAAGTTGTGAGAAAATCCGATCATTCTGAACGTGGTGACGTTCGTTGCGTACGACGGAACTACGCAGAGGCTATTAGCCAATAGCTTTGATCTCATAATTTGATCTGAGCATGCGTAGCACTTTGTCCATCGGAATTCTCTACACGCGATCGGAAAAAGTCCAATCGGATTTTGTTGTCGGAAAATTTGAGAGCAGGATCTCAATTTTTTTCCGTCGGAAAAAGTCAGATGGAGCCCACACACGGGCAGATTTTCCGACAACATGGTCCGATCGGACATTTTCCGTCGGAATTTCCGACCGTGTGTATGGGGCATTAGTGTGTTGTTGTCATAGGTCTGTGCAGCCTATTCAGGGCCACTAGGCAAACTAGGCAGCCGCCTAGGGCGCCCTGCTACCAAGGGCGCTCTGCCACTGGTGTTCCTACTCTCTTCTCTCTGCAGAAAGCAACTCTCAGCATCAGCAGACAGCCACCGCTCCATTCGCACATAGTGGCAGAGGCGCAGCGGCGGCGGAGGACTGTGTCTGTGTCCTGACTCCCGAATGAATGGAAGCAAGCAAACATTCATTGATGGGCGCTAGTGAGGTTGCATTAATGGACGCTGGTGAGGCTGCATTAATGGGCGCTGGTGAGGCTGAATTGATGGGCGCTGGTGAGGCTGCATTAATGGGCGCTGGTGAGGCTGAATTGATGGGCGCTGGTGAGGCTGCATTTGATGGATGCTGGTGAGGCTGCATTTGATGGGCGCTGGTGAGGCTGCATTTGATGGGCGCTGGTGAGGCTGCATTTGATGGGCGCTGGTGAGGCTGCATTTGATGGGCGCTGGTGAGGCTGCGTTTGATGGGCACTGTGAGGCTGCATTTGATGGGCACTAGTGAGGCTGCATTTGATGGGCACTGGTGAGGCTGCATTTAGGGGCACTGGTGAGGCTGCATTTGATGGGTGCTTCATTAAAAAGGTGGGGTTTACATGGGCAGGGAAAAAGGGGTGGAGCCTAGGGTGTCAAAAATCCTTGGAACAGCCCTGAGCCTATTGCATGGCCGGGTAGGGCGGTAGAACCACTTCTCAGCCACCTGTTTTTCTGGTCACCTATCTGAAAGTGCCCATTGAGTAAAGTTCTGCTTCAAAGAGACCCTGTGACCATATTTTTTTAAATTTAGGTAAAAGCACCAAAAAAAAAAGTCAAGTTTCTTGATTGTCCATGAGGGACACCAGATAGTGGTAATTCTTGGACATGTGGGTAATACTGCACCTACAGAAGACAGTATAACCCACATGTCTTACAGCTATCCCGAAAGGAAAAACATATGGTAATTCCAAAAATTTAATTTTTTTTAAAATGCTTTCTCGCAGTGTTTTTCCTTTCCATAAATAATATTTATTGACGTGCAACGTGCCTCTGAACTTTCTAGAAAATTTGACTACTCCAGGAAGAGTCAATTCTGTAGCGCACCCCCTCCCTCCTTGTACATCATATCCCTCTCCTCTACTGGGAGTGTCTAATTGCCGTTAGTGCTGGTCCAGCTCCTCTGCCCTCCCTTCCCATGCAACTTTTTGTGTTACCAGCCATGGCAGCAGCAAAGGAAAATACTCGAGTGACAGCTCTGAGTCTGTTGGGGCTGCTGGCATTATATGCAAAATGGCGGGATCCAGCAGCAGTCCCAGGGCATTTGGATATCTACACAAGTGAGGCTTTTATAGGTAAATAATCTGCATAAAATACTTTAAATGAATACATAGGCATGTGCGCACAGGGTGTGCCGGGTGTGCCTGGGCACAGGGCCATCTTTAATATTGATTGGACCCTGGGCAAAACTTTTCTTGCCCCCCCCCCCCATGCAGTTTTGCTCTCCACCTACTCTGAGACATACAATAAATAGCAGCTAGAGGTATAATTACCGCTCACTAACTGGTTGCTAGAGGTTACAGAACACATTACAGCTCACTGGTTAGTTGCTAGAGGTTACAGCACATGATTTCTGCTTGTTTATTGGTTGCTAGAGATTACTGTGGATATGACCTCAGGGGGGCATGATATACATATCAATGCCGCGGGCCGACGATATTTACATATGAATGCTGCCACTATTTACATATGAATGCCAGTCATTTACATGTAAACACAGGGTCTGCAGGTGAGTCATCTGTACACAACAATAGGGGAGAGCTGGGCAGCATTAGTAGCAGCACTTCACACTGAGATATTGGGACACAGCACAGGACTAAAACCTCAAGGGGCGAGGGAATTTAAACCAGGATAGTTGGCAAGTATGAGGCAGCTGCTTTGGGCCCCACAACAATGTCAGGGCCCAGGGCAGCTGCCCCTTTTGCCCTGCCTTAAAAACGGCCCTGCCTGGGCACCAGTGCCAGGACAAGGTCATCCAGTGCCCAGGGCAAAGATGCCAAACTGCGCCCCCCTTTCCCTTAGGGTTAGGCTCAGGGTGCCCCCTACCCCTGCAATATACCATTGCGCCAGGGGCAGCCGCCCCTCCTGCCCACCCCTTGTCCCGGCCCTGCTGGGCACACCCTGAACAACCATTGTGGTGCAGATTTCCCCTGCTGCCTGGGTCCCTTGGCCCCTTCCTTTTGTCAATGAACACAGTGAGTGATCGGTACCGACTGTGTTCATACATAACTGAAGCATAGTAAACTGTGTTATATATTTTATATATATATATATATATATATATATAATATATATATATATATATATATACACACACACACACACCGATGTGTGTTTGAGATTTAGGGTGCACACACCTATGAATAAATCTTATGGGAAAATTTGTTTGGTAAAATGAATGGTCTGCAGACAGGTTCTCTTTATGGTAAATTAAGGAAAGTTTCTGATTTTAGCACAGCTGACGTGTTTGCTGGAGAGCTTTAGTAGCAGTGATTACCTTCACTTGTTGCATAGTAATTTTCTAGAACAAGGTCATTGTCAGTTTCTTTTGAAAAGGATCGGTAAAAGCATTGCAGATGCGTCGGCAACACATGTAGGGCACTCCCTATGCATTCACAGGATGGAGCCAGTTTGAATAGAACAAGAAGTTTTCATAAAGAATCCGAAATACAAAACTGCACTGTATCTGGAGGAGTCTATAGGTAGGAATAACAATGCATTTGAGGACAGGCAACATCACATTTTAATATTTCCTCTATACAGTGTATATATACTAGGGATGGGCTTTATGTTTCGGGTCGAACATAAGTTCGACTCGAACATTGGCTGTTCGCCCGTTCACCGTAGCAAACAATTTCGGGTGTTTTAGGCAAATTTGAAAGCCACCTGAACACCCTTTAAAAGTCTACGTAACCGGGTGACCCCGCCCCCCTCTGACAACACGGGAAAAGCCATAGGGAAGTCACTGTGCGTGAGAGGGGGCGGGGTCACCGGGTGGCCCCGCCCTCCGTTTTATAAGCGCTGTCATCTGAACAGAAGCGTCACACAACGCAAAACTCCCATTGAGGCAGATCGGAGGACGAAGTGGAGAAGAAGCCGGAGGAAGATGCCGGACGAGAAGACCGGAGGAAGAAGCGGAGGAATATAGAGGAAGAAGCGGGGGAAGAACAAGATGGAGGAAGAAGAACACCGAAGGAAGACCAGAAGAGGATGGAAGAAAAAGCAGGGAAAGAAGAAGACATTAATAAAGGAATTGTCAAAAGCCGTCTATTGTCTTTTTTTAACATTTTTGACACTTTTTTTGTGAAATGGTAGGGGTACATTTGTACCCCATTACCAATTCAAACATGGGGGGGGGGGCCGGGATCTGGGGGTCCCCTTGTTAAAAGGGGCTTCCAGATTCTGATAAACCCCCTGCCCACAGACCCCCACAACCACCGGGCAAGGGTTGTGGGGATGAGGCCCTTCTCCCCATCAACATGGGGACAAGGTGCTTTGGGGGCTACCCCAAAGCACCCCCTCCCAATGTTGAGGGCATGTGGCCTGGTACGGTTCAGGAGGGGGGCAATCTCTCGTCCCCCCCCCCTCTTTTCCTGCGGCCTGTCAGGTTGCGTGCTTGGGATAAGGGTCTGGTATGGATTTTGAGGGGGACCCCTGCGACATTTTTTTTTATTTTGGCACGGGGTATCCTTTAAAATCCATACCAGACCTGAAGGTCCTGGTATGGAATTTGGGGGCATCTCCACTTTTTATTTTTTTTTTATTTTGGTTCGGGGTTCCCCTGTGGGGGAATCCCATGCCGTTTTTATCACTGAACTTTTATGTGTATTGTCGAGACCGACAATTCATTGTAGCCGCGAGTAGTTTTAAATTACTTTTTTTCTTTAGAAATGTAATTTTGCTCTCGGACTGTGCTAAACACGGGAAACATGCATCACTTTACAGGCATTCTATAGACACCCCCAGGTACAATATTTAAAGGAATATTATACTTTTATTGTTACACTTTAAGCATTATTAAAATCACTGCTCCCGAAAAAAACTGTCGTTTTTAAAACTTTTTTTTGCATTGATACATGTCCCCTGGGGCAGGACCCGGGTCCCCAAACACTTTTAAGACAATACCATGCATATGCCTTTAAAATGAGCACTTTTGATTTTTCATGTTCGTGTCCCATAGACTTTAACGGTGTTTGCGTGTTCAAACTCATTTTTTTGCCTGTTCGCATGTTCTGGTGTTCGACCCATCCCTAATATATACAGTAAAACCTTGGATTGTGAGCATAATTTGTTCCAGAAACATGCTTGTAATCCAAAGCACTTGTATATCAAAGTGAATTTCCCCATAAAGGGCCGTACACACGATCGGACTTTTTGACAACCAACATGCAAATTAGCTGTTTTGGACCAACATCCGACCGTGTGTACGCTCCATCGGACCAACTTTTTCCAGGTTTCATCGGACTTTTGTTGGCTGTGCGAACGGACCAACTTTTTGCCAACAAAAGTCAGATGGACCAAAGTCCGACCGTGTGTACACAAAACCAACGGACTTTTGTACAAACCAATGCAAAAGATCAGACAACAATACAGAAGTTGACCAAAGGTGGCGGTAAAGAGCAGAAAAACCAAGTGATTTGGTGAAAGTTGGCTGAAAAAGTCCTGCCGTGTGTATGCAATACCAACTTGGGGCCAACGCCCTTTGGACAAAAATCCACAGGAAAGTTGGTCCACGGTCCGATCGTGTGTATGAGGCTTTAGAGGCACCTCTCTTCTCTTTTATACTCTGGAGCTCCTGGAGAAGAGAGTTCTCTTTTATATTCAGTTGTGACATGACGCTACTTGTATATCAAGTCAAAATTTATTTAAAAATTTTGCTTGTCTTGCAAAACGCTTTCAAACCAAGGTTTTACTATATATATATATATATATATATATATATATATATATATATATATATATATATATATATATATATATATATATATATATATATATATATATATATATATATATATATAGTAAGTCTCAAGTCTTTTGCAGACTCTAACAGGTTTTCTTCTAAGATTGCCCTGTATTTGGCTCCATCCATCTTCCCATCAACTCTGACCAGCTTCCCTGTCCCTGCTGAAGAAAACCATCAACATGATGCTGCCACCACCATGTTTCACGGTGGGGATGGTGTGTTCAGGTGATGTGCAGTGTTAGTTTTCCCCCCACACATAGTTTTTTGCTTTCAGGCCAAAATTTTATTTTGGTCTCATCTGACCAGAGCACCTTCTTCCACATGTTTGCTGTGTCCCCCACATGGCTTCTCACAAACTACAAACAGGACTTCTTATGTTTTTCTTTCACCAATGACTTTCTTTTTGTCACTCTTCCATAAAGGTCAGATTTGTGGAGAACACGACTAATAGTTGTCCTGTGGACAGATTCTCCCCCCTGAGCTGTGGATCTCTGCAGCTCCTCCAGAGTTACCATGGACCTCTTGGCTTCTTCTCTGATGAATGCTCTCCTTGCCCGGCCGGTCAGTTTAGGTGGACGGTCATGTCTTGGTAGGTTTGCAGTTGGGCCATACTCTTTCTATTTTCGGATGATGGATTGAGCAGAGCTCCGGGAGATGTTCAAAGCTTGGGAGATTTTTTTATAACCTAACCCCGCTTTATACTCCTCCACAACTTTATCCCCGACCTGTCTGGTGTATACTTCGGCCTTCAAGATGCTGTTTGTTCACTAAGGTTCTCTAACAAACCTCTGAGGGCATCAAAGAACAGCTGTGTTTATACTGAGATTAAATTACACACAGGTGGACTCTATGTACTATTTAGGTGAATTCTGAAGGCAATTAGTTCCACTAGATTTTCGTTATTGTTAGTAAAGAGGACTAAATACAAATGCACGCCACGCTTTTTACTTATTTTAAATGTTGAAAACCATTTATCATTATTCTTCCACTTCACAATTATGTGCCACTTTGTGTTGGTCTATCACATAAATTCCCAATAAAATACATTTACGCTTTTGGTTGTAACATGTCAAAATGTTGAAAATTTCAAAGGGGTATGAATACTTTTTCAAGACACTGTAGTATTTGGGATGGTGGAGAGCACACATCTGGTGAACACAGTAAGTTTTGTTTTAATAATATAATATGTGGGACAATAAAATAATTTTCTTTGCATGAAAGATTAGCCTGAGTATTGTATTGGATGTTTACACAAAATACACAGTACTGTATATACTCAAGTATAAGCCGACCCGAATATAAGCCTAGGCACCTAATTTTACCACAAACTGGGAAAACGTATTGACTCGAGTATAAGCCTAGGGTGAGAAATGCGCAGCTACTGTAAGTGGAAAAGAGGGACAACAATGCCCATTTGCAGCCTCACTGTGCCCATTTGCAGCCATAGGTCCCCCAAACTTCAAACTTGTTCGTTAAGGGTTCCTAGATGCCCCCTAGCTGCAGACAAAATTTGGGGTCTCTGGACCCAAATGGTCCCGAAATGACATTGCTGCAGATGGACACAGTTGACCGAATTTGGGGCCCTGTATCTCGGGCCACTTGGTGCTAGGAACCCCATCTATAGATATGTCGTAGTGCTAGGTCCACTGTGTTGGCATACCAAATTGGGGTTCCTAGCACCAAGTGACCCCGAGATACGGAGCCCCAAGGTCGGGTCGGAAAATGGTCGAGTATAAGCCAAAGGGGGCACTTTCAGCACAAAATAATGTGCTGAAAAACTCGGCTTATACTCGAGTATATACGGTATATGAATTTGTGTATATCGAAAAGAATAATGCATCAAATGCAGTAGGGGCAGCCCCCTTGGGCTTTTGAGGCAGATTTTATTATGCTGTATACCCGATAAAAGTGGCAAGTAGACATGTGCAATTCATTTAGTTTTTTTTTCGTTTTTTTTTCGTTATATTCGTTCATTCGTTATCGTACGAATGAACGAATGATTCGCTAAAAGTTTTAACGAATAACGAATCGTTCGAATCGAATGAATACGAAAAACAACGAAAACTCGAAATAACCAAATTAGAAACAACGAAACTACGAAAGAAGAAAATCCGAAAAACGAAAACAGGAACAACGAAAATCAAAATGAACGAAAAAATTCGTACATTCGTAACTTTTTTTTTTTTTTTTTTTTTTGAATTGGTAATTTTCCGTGTCCCTTACAATGGCGCTGCTTAACGTGCTTCGAATGGATTGAACGAAAAAATTCGTACATTCGTAACTTTTTTTTTTTTTTGCGATTCGTAATTTTCCGTGTCTCTTACATTGGCGCTGCTTAACGTGCTTCAAATGGATTGAACGAAAAAATTTGTACATTCGTAATTTATTTTTATTTTTTTTCGATTCGTAATTTTCCGTGTCTCTTACATTGGCGCTGCTTAACGTGCTTCGAATGGATTGAGCGAAAAAATTCGTACATTCGTAACTTTTTTTTTCGATTCGTAATTTTCTGTGTCTCTTACAATGTAATAATAGCATACACATTACATAACATGATGAATTATGCTCCGATTACGAATCTACGAAAACAATGTTACGAAAGTACGAATAAATCAATCTTACGAAAGTACGAATGTAACTAAATCTACGAAAATACGAATGCGTCCGAATTTCGAATAAACGAAAATTAAACTAACAGAAAAACGAATCAACGAAAAAATAACTCTTACGAAAATACGAATCGTTACGAATACGAACACCGACGACTTACGAATTTATGAATTGTTACGAATCAACGGAAACGAAAAAAAAACGAAACGAAAATAAACAAATTTTTTTGTTGTGCACATGTCTATAATGCATCAAATGCAGTAGGGGCAGCCCCCTTGGGCTTTTGGGGCAGATTTTATTATGCTGTATACCCAATAAAAGTGGCAAGGGGGCTGCCCCTATTGCATTATCCTTTTCACTGTATTTAGGATGTTGGCAGTTTCACACATTCAATTCCCATAAACAATTTTCTTTTGAATTTTTGTATATGCACAATACATGTTGCCCTTTTTGATTGTATTTTTGAGTTTTCAAAATAATTGTATGTATTTGCACATCGTGCACATTGCACTTATATTGTTTATATGAATTGCATAATGTTAATGTTTTGGGTATATTAACTTTTTTGAGTGTATCGGTGGTAGCGCTGTCCACTTTATTACATACATTCCTGAAGTTTGCCCGGCCGGGAAGGTTTAGTTGAGTAAGTGTAAGGAGCAGTGGGCACTCCCTTGGGCTTCCATTGTCATTTCTTTGCTGGTTTGTTAGTAATTTGTAAAATATACTAATTTGTCTTTCAGTGGCCGCAGTTACAAGTCAATATTGACCTACAGTATGTTTAGTGTGTTAACGCCACACCTTGCCGGTGCTACAAGCCGAGGCCTTCCCAACAACATGAGAGAACCTATAGCCGGTATAAGTCCTCCAGGAAGAAAACTTAGAAGACATTGTCCTTATTGACTACATTCTATCAAAAATAAGAAATAAATGATCTAAAATCTACATTTTATTAACTAGAATTGTATTCCATAAATCTAAAATTTGTGTACAAACGTTTGAGAGTGACCCCACATTAGAGCAGATCTAAACCCTTATGCCGCGTACACATGAGTGGATTTTCCATCGGAAAAATCTTGGATGGTTTTTTGAACGCAATTCCGCTCAAGCTTGGCTTGCATACCCACAACGCCAAGAACGCGGTGACGTACAACACTGCGACCAGCCGAGAAAATTAAGTTCAATGCTTCCGAGCATGCTTCGAATTGTTTCCGAGCATGCGTAGGAATTTTGCGCGTCGGAATTGCTACAGACGATCGGAATTTCAGATCGGAACTTTGTCCAACCAAAAAATTGAGAACCTGCTCTCAAGCTTTTGCTGGCTGGAATTCCGCCAGCAAAAGTCAGATGGAGCCTACACACGGTCGCATTTTCCGACCAAAAGCTCTCATCGGATTTTTGCTGGTGGAATTTCCGATCGCGTGTATGTTCCATCTGACTTTTGCTGGCGGAATTCCTTCCAGCAAAAGATTGAGAGCAGGTTCTCAATTTTTTGGTCGGATTAGGCTTGGTTCACACCTACAGGTGCAACCAAGTGTGAGCGTGTTGCAGGGCAGCCCCTTTTTCGAGCTGCCCTACATGCAAGAAACTCAGAAAAGAAGTCCCTGATTAATTTTCAAAAGTGCTTGCGGTTTGACACGTACCAAGACAAATAACCACGTGTTGTACTGTACTTTACATTAACAAATTATTCAAATATTAACATACCACAGAAAACACACACACACACATATATATATATATATATATATATATATATATATATATAGCAAAGTCTTTAACCTCTTCCATCCTAATGAGGACCTTCAAGGCCATAGACAGCTGACATCCTTCCATATTTAGTGGGTTGTGAGGCACAGTGGGTGCAAAGATGGCGAAAGTCATTGGGCGCCAGACACTTCTTGGATGCAAAAAGAGGTTTTATTTCTTTTAACAGTCCTTTTATATTTTGAAGGGAAAGAGGGTTAGGGCCAGGGCATCCTTAAGTGGTAGCAATTTCAATTAGCAGACTCCGAGATTTCAATAGGAGAACAGCCGTACAGAGAAAGGCCCCAGCAAGGTGCCACATCTGCACTTGCAGGATTGCTGTCTCCTATAGCAACAGTATTTAATAGTTCCTAACACAAAGTTCAACAGTTCTCTCAGCTTCACTACAACGTCTACTTGTAGTTCTTCAGCCCCTTGAGCTCCTAGTCTCTCACTGGACTCTCTAATTCACTGACTCTGAATCCATGAGCTCCTCAAGGTTTTTGCGTTGGTATCTTTCTCAAGCGTCACCCACGTTTCCCTGCTGGGTCCCTAACTTGGCACTCCAGATACTTTTCAAGCTTTACCTCCGCTAACTGGCCCGGTCACTGGCTTGACTCACAAGGCTGCTCTGCAAGCGTCACCTCCGCTGGCTGGGTCCCTGACTTGATCACCGCCTGAAGTTTCCCGATTCTCTACCATGCCCGTTCAGTGAAAATGTTGCTCCGGTACTTGCTTCCGTTACTAACTGTGGTCCCTGGTAAAGGTGGTTGGTTCCTTAGTGGTGACAGCTTCCCTTCTACCTCCGACCACGACAGGTTCACCGGCCGGCAGAACCGTCACTTTTGGTTGAACTGCAAGCTGCAGTCCCAACCCTGCCTTCTTACTTCTAAATAGGCCCTCACACAGCCTGGCAGCCAGATGCCCCCGGGATAGGCCCAATCTCTGGCCTAGCAGCCCGATGCATACAACACAAGTCCACCAGACAGTGGTCCGGGTGGCACAGAACATAGATCACCCGACTCCGCCCAAATATATAGGTTCTCCCAGCAGGCCAAGGGATTCAAGAAAACCCCTGCCCATTGGCTGAGATACCCCATATACCCATAACTTGACCTTAAGTTGTCTTTCTCATATCTAATGCCACCAAGTGCCTGGCCATCTAGTGGCAGTAGAGAAAAGTACAACAAGGCCAAACTTAGGGAGAAAATCAATGGATCTCTAACAATTATCTACAATAGCTACTTCTGACAAGGAATTTGGTGAGGAGCTCCCTGACTAAACCGCAGGGTGCTACATCCTCCCCCTGCCCAAGAAACTACGTCTCGGAGTTTGCATAAAAATACTGGGATGAGTAGGGAAACAGGGAAAGGGTTAACAGTATAACAAAATGTATGCGGCGTACCACATGAATGAACAGTAGTATCAAACATGAAATAGTTAGTCACGTACAGTGGCATTGCTAGGCGGGTGCCGGCCGCACCCGGGTGACACCCGTGGGTGGTGGCACCGCTAACACCACCCGCTGCCCTGTGTCTCGCGCCGCGTGTCCCTCAGCGGAGCCGCCTCCCCCTCCTCTCTGTTTACATCCACAGAGGAGGAGGAGCATGAGCTTGAGGGACACACACCATTGTGTGTATCTGCTGTTCTGAGGTCTGTAAGGGGGGCGTCAATACTGATGGGGGGGTCTGCACTGAGGGGAGGGGGTGTCTGTACTGCTGGGGGGTCTGCACTGAGGCGGGGTGTCTGTACTGCTGGGGTGTCTGTACTGGTGGATCTGTACTGGGGGGTCTGCATTGGGTTAGTCTGCACTGGGGGGTCTGCATTGGGGGTCTGCACTGGGGGTGTATGTACTGAGGGGGGTCTGCTCTGAGGGGGTGTCTGTACTGGGGGGGTCTGCACTGGGGGTGTCTGCACTGGGGGTGTCTGCACCCAAGGGGGGGTGTCTGTACTATGGAAGGTCTGCACTGGGGGGGGTCTGCATCCAGGGGGTGTCTGTACTGAGGGGGGGTCTGCACTAAGGGGGGTGTCTGTTCTGAGGGGGGTCTGAACTGAGGGGGGTGTCTGCACTGGGGGGGTGGGGGGTCTGCACTGAGGTCTGGGGGTCTGTACTGGGGGGGGGGTCTGCACTGGGGGGTGTCTGCCCTGGGGGTGTCTGCACCCAAGGGGGGGTGTCTGTACTATGGAAGGTCTGCACTGGGGGGTGTCTGTACTGCGGTGGGGGGGGTCTGCTGACTGGGGGGGGGTCTGCACTGAGGGGGGGGGGGTGTGCACTGAGGGGGGTGTCTGTACTGCTGGGGGTCTGCACTGGGGGTCTGCACTGAGGGGGGGGGGTGTCTGTACTGAGGGGGGTTTGCACTGAGGGGGGTGTCTGTACTGAGGGGGGTGTCTGTACTGAGGGGGGTCTGCACTGGGGGGTCTGCACTGAGGGGGGTGTCTCTAATGCTGGGGGGTCTGCACTGAGTGGGGGTGTCTGCACCGAGGTGGAGGTGTCTGTACTGATGGAGGGGTCTGCACTGGGGGGTGTCTGCACTGGGGGTGTCTGCACCCAAGGGGGGGTGTCTGTACTATGGGAGGTCTGCACTGGGCGGGTCTGCATCCAGGGGGTGTCTGTACTGAGGGGGGGTCTGCACTAAGGGGGGGTGTCTGTTCTGAGGGGGGTCTGCACTGAGGGGGGTGTCTGTACTGCTGGGGGGGTCTGCACTGAAGGGGGTCTGTAACTGAGGGGGGTCTGCACTGAGGGGGGTGTCTGTACTGCTGGGGGGTCTGCACTGGGGGTCTGCACTGAGGGGGGGTGTCTGTACTGAGGGGGGTCTGCACTGAGGGGGGTGTCTGTACTGAGGGGGGTGTCTGTACTGAGGGGGGTCTGCACTGGGGGGTCTGCACTGAGGGGGGTGTCTGTAATGCTGGGGGGTTTGCACTGAGGTGGGGGTGTCTGCACCGAGGTGGAGGTGTCTGTACCGATGGAGGGGTCTGCACTGAAGGGGTGTCTGTACTGAGGGGGGAGGTTTATACTGAGGGAGGGGGGTCTATATTGATGGAAGGTGGTCTGTACTTAGTGGGGGGTCTGTATTGAGGGAGGGGGATCTATACTGCGGGAGGGGGGTCTGTAGTTAGTGGAGGGGGGTCTGTACTGAGGGGGGACTATAGTTGGTGGGGGGGGGGGTGACACAATTTTTTTTCGCACCGGGTGACACCAACCCTAGTGATGCCACTGGTCACGTATGACATTCAGATATCAAAAATGGTTATTTACACTTTAAAGGCAGTAAAGCAATAGCATTGCTCCCTAACTATCTATTGAATATATATAATTGTAACAATATACAAATGGTTAGTGTTGTTATCCGGCTACATCCCTGTCTCTCCTTAGCCAAGGAAGACGCACCGATTCGTCAACACCTGAAAGAGAGAAATCAAAACAATGCAAAAGCATCCTGTCCTATAAGAGCATTGCGCATTATTTGAAGAAATAGGCAATCATTTCCCTATCACAGCCTATTCTAACTAGCTACATGCTCAATGTCCATGACTGGTTACCGTCCATTAACTTTACTTCAAATGGACTACATTTCCCAGCAATTCCTTTTCCTTCTTTAAAAGGAACTCCGGGCACAGGGCATGACTTTCTTCATTCTTTTGCAACCAACAACCTGTTGAAGTTCACAGATCGCTTTTCAGGGTGAAACAACGCCTGTAACTGCCGGCAGCATTCAGTCCAGCACAGTCCTGGCATTACAGCTTTCTGGGATATTCCCATTAATAACATTTTAAATGGGTGTGCAAGGTAATGTCAGCAGAGCGTCCTTGACGTCACACAACCCATATTTGTAATCCACAAGGTATCACTTTGACAAGACTTTCTACACAAAGGGCCAGTTTATTGTCCTTTAGACTTTAGGGGGGCCTGACTGTGGCCATTGGGAGTAGAAAAGGTCCCGACATCAGTGGGAAAAAATAATGCCCCATCGTTTGTCTCAGTGGGAGTAAATGTGCCCCATTGTTAGTGTCCTTGGGATAAATTGTTCCCCATCATTGGTGTCATTGGGAGGAATTATGCCCCATTGTTGGTATCATTAGGAGGAATTGTGCCCCATTGTTGGTGTCCTTGGGATAAATTGTGCCCCATCATAGGTGTCATTGGGAGGAATTGTGCCCCATTGTTGGTATCATTGGGAGGAATTGTGTCCCATCATAGGTGTCATTGGGAGGAATTGTGCCCCTTTTTAGGTATCAGAGGAATTGTGCCCCATTGTGGGTGTCATTGAGAGGAATTGTGCCCCATTTTAGCTATCATTGGGAGGAATTGTGCCCCATCATAGGTATCTTTGGGAGGAATTGTGCCCCATCCTAGGTGTCATTGGGAAGAATTGTGCCCCATTGTTGGTATCAGTGGATGAAATATTGCCCCAAGGGGCCAGATAAAAGCAAGCAAAGGGCCACATCTGGCCCCCAGGCTGCAGTTTTGAGACCACTGAGTTAAAGCAAAAACATTTTTTTTCTTTTGGGATAAAGGTTTTACATACAGTAAATAAATAAAAGTTGATCATTGTAGGCACCCCTGTCAGTGGTAAATGGTTTGTCTCAAACCTCTATCTGCCACTTTTTCTGGACAGCTTGATCTGCTAAGGGAAGTTGAAAAAATACAGACTTACTGGCAGGATTACCAAGTGAAAATTAAGGAAAAGATACCGTATATACTCCAGTATAAGCCGAGTTTTTCAGCACTTTTTTTTGTGCTGAAAATGCCCCCCTCGGCTTATACTCGAGTCAAGCACTTTTTTGCAGCAGAGAATGACATTTTCTGACGCGACTTTGGGGCCCCATATCTCGGGGCCACTTGATGCTAGGAACCCCAACCATTTGGTGTGGAAACCCAGTGGATCTAGCACTACAACATATCCAAAGATGGGGTTTCTAGCACCAAGTGTCCCCGAGATTTGGAGCCCCAAAGTCGGTTCGGAAAATGTCAAGCACTTTTCTGCAGCAGAGAATGACCTTTTCCAACACCAAATTCGGTCAACTGTGTCCATCTGCAGGAATGTCATTTCGAGACCCTTTGGGTCCAGAGACCCCAAAATTTTGGCTGCAGCTAGGGGGCATCTAGGAACCCTTAACTACCAAGTTTGTAGTTCGGGGGACCTATGGCTGCAAATGGGCACAGTGAGGCTGCAAATGGGCACAGTGAGGCTGCAAATGGGCATTGTTGACCCTCTTTTCCATTTCTCCGCGCATTTCTCACCCTAGGCTTATACTCGAGTCAATACGTTTTCCCAGTTTTTTTGTGGTAAAATTAGGTGCCTCGGCTTATATTCGGGTCGGCTTATACTCGAGTATATATACGGTAGGCTAAAAAAAAGAAAATGATTGCTGCCACCAAATCTAAGAATTGGTAAGCAGCAATATAATGCATTTTTGTTTTTGGGGTTAATACCATTTTATACAGTACTTTCCCTGTTAAGCTGATCATTGCATCATGGATAAATCATACAAAAATGATAATCCTCTTTAGGAGAACAAGGTTTCAATAAAATACAAAATAAATAAATAAAAAAAAAAATTATAATCCTCTTTAGGGTAAGAACATACGTTTAAGGTTTAAATGAAATAAAAAATAAATAAAAAAATGAAATAAATAAAAAATAATACTCCTCTTTATTGTAAGAAGGCTTCAATTAAAAAATAAATAAATACATAAATAAATAAAAAATAATAATCCTCTTAAGGGTAAGAAGTTTTTTTTTAAAAAAAGGAAGATAATTAAAAAGTAAATAAATGAAATTAAATTAAATTAAATAAAGTACGACCTTCATTGTGCCACATCCAGAGTTACATAAAAAGAAAAAGTGCAGGAGTATATCCTGCCACAATGTTGGACTTTATTGGCACTCGCATGAGACAAACACATTTTATATATAAAAAACGAAATCTTTATTTACAATTCATAGTAAAAACAGTAGTGCATACACATTTGTTTAAAATTATACACAGTTCCTAGAACTCCATGTATTGATCTCAAACATAAACAGTACCCCAAAAAGGGACCAAAATGGCCCCCCCATATAAAATATGGATAGAGGTATATCGGTCCAATTCAAAGGTCAACGTATTTCGCATAGTGCATAGCTTCTTCAGGAGAATAGCAAATGGAGTATAAACCTCTAAAGCCTCATACACACGATCGGACCGTGGACCAACTTTTCCGTGGATATTTGTCCAAAGGGCGTTGGCCCCAAGTTGGTATTGCATACACATGGCAGTACTTTTTCAGCCAACTTTCACCAAATCACTTGGTTTTTCTGCTCTTTATCGCCACCTTTGGTAAACTTCTGTATTGTTGTCTGATCTTTTGCATTGGTTCTGCATTGGTTTGTACAAAAGTCTGTGTACACACGGTCGGACTTTGGACTTTTGTTGGCAGAAAGTTGGTCCGTTCGCACAGCCAACAAAAGTCTGATGAAACCTGGAAAAAGTTGGTCCGATGGAGCGTACACACGGTCGGATGTTGGTCCAAAGCAGCTAATTTGCATGTTGGTTGTCAAAAAGTCCGATTGTGTGTACGGGCCTTAATAAGCACAACAAAAGAACATTACTCATTGTATAAAAATGAAGAATTGTATATTAGAAAAGCAGGATATAAAATAAAATAAAAAATGTAATTCTCTTTAGGTTAAGAGTGTTTCAATAAAATAAAACAAAAAGCGACAGTCAAAAATACACAACTGACTATTGGTTTGTGTAATGTCTTGAGCTATGGTTTCTGTAAGTTTTATACAGCTATTATGTAGTTCTACATGATATATATTATCTGTATGCTGTATATGACCTGTGGTCTAATTTTTTTCCTTTTTTTCCTTTTCTTTTTTTTTTTTTTTACATTGTAGCTTAAAAATTTCTATAAAGTTTTTACTGTTAAAAACAAATAGACTGAAACAGGCAACCCGGTAAATTAATAATAATGGATCAAACATTTATATGCATATATAGCAAAAGTGCAAACTTGATACACAAATCCTTCCAATCTACCGCGACCACATCCAGAAATTGCACTCTAATAAATGACATTGTGGGAAAATGTGTGTGATAAAAGAGATAAAAAAAAAAAACCCACACAAGTGTTATCAGCTCTTCCAGTATATAATAGAAAATGAACATATAATATATAATAGAAAATGAACGTATAATATATAATAGAAAATGAACGTATAATATTTATTAATATATATATATATATATATATATATATATATATATATATATATATAAATTACAATCCTCTTTAGGGTAAAAAGGTTTAAATTAAATAAAAAATAAAAAATAATACTCCTCTTTAGGGTAAGAAGGATTCAATAAAAAAATAAAAAAATTAAAAATAAAAATCCTCTTTAGGGTAAGAAGGTTTAAAAAAAAAATAAGGAACATAATTAAAAAATAAATAAATGAAATTAAATAAAATAAAGTACTACGACCTTCACTGTGTCACATCCAGAGTAAAATTTTTCAAGGAGGGGACACAAGATTCATGAGATTAGACGGGAATATTGGACGTTCTCAGCTTCCAGATGGCAGTCATGTTAAAGTTCATTCTTTGCATTCTAATGCTTTACACTTTTTTTTTGTTGAACAGAAATGGATAAACATGCAAAAAAAAAAAAAGGAGCAGAAATAAACAGCTGCGAAGAACTCAGATGAGCGGAGTAACAACTGTCTTAGGAACATATTTTTAGAAGCGGATGAAAAGAGACTGGATAATATAAAGGTTTAGTCACTACAGATAGGAATCTCAGCTGGATATCCGCTGGGGGCTCTGCTCTGTCTTTGTTTCTGTTTTGGATTACCACAAATGAAATGGACCACAAAGGAAAGTTAAATATTATTTTAAAGGAAATGTCAAAAAAAAAAAAGGATTTGCAGTAATTATTGTAGCAGAAGGGCCGGCTTTCCCAGGCTATGGGGTGGAACGTTTCCTCACTTCTGCACTAATTCTCCTCCCTTTACCTTTTTTGTTTCTTTACAATCTATCTTCCCTTTATTCTTTTATTTTTCTTAATGTTCCTTCTCTTTTTCTTTTCTATCATTTCCTATTTTTCTTCTTGGGATTCATGGCACCTCCTCTCCATTCTTTACTTCACTCGTCCACATTATTTTTTCCTTATCTCTTCTCCCCACTCTTCACCTCTCTTCCAATCTCCTTTCCCCTCTTCCTCTCCCCTCCCTTTCCGGCCTGTCTTCTTTCCTTCCCTACTTTTCTTTCCTCTTCTCCCTTCCTCTCCTCGGCAAACCACACCTCATCCACCCGCTCTTATCTCTCTTTTTTGTCTTCCCCTCTCTTCTCTCTTCCCTGCTCTTCTGCTCTCTTCTTACTTTCTTCTACTATTCTCCTCTTTTTATGTCTATTTTTTTCCACTCCTCTACCTTTCTTTCCTCTTCTTTCTTCTCTCTCTCCCTTTTCTCTAATTACCTCTCTTCTCCTAGCTCCCCTTTCCTCTGCTTTCCTCCTCTTCTTTTTACTTCTCTTCCCCTTTCCTTTCCCCTTCGTTCTTTTTGTTTTCGCTTACCCATATAACCTCCTTCTTTCCCCCTCTCCACTCCTCTCCCCTCCCTTTCTTTCCTCTTCTTTCTTCTCTCTCTCCCTTTTCTCTAATTACCTCTCTTCTCCTAGCTCCCCTGTCCTCTGCTTTCCTCCTCTTCTCTTCTCTTCCCCTTTCCTTTCCCCTTCTTTCTTTTTGTTTCCGCTTACCCATATTGCCTCCTTCTTTCCCCCTCTCCACTCCTCTCACCCCCCTTTTCTTTCCTCTTCTTTCTTCTCTCTCTCCCTTTTCTCTAGTTACCTCTCTTCTCCTAGCTCCCCTTTCCTCTGCTTTCCCCCTCTTATCTTCACTTCTCTTCCCCTTTCCTTTCCCCTTCTTTCTTTTTGTTTCCGCTTACCCATATCACCTCCTTCTTTCCCCCTCTCCACTCCTCTTCCCTCCCTTTCTTTCCTCTTTTCATCTTGCTTCCTCTTTTTTTGTCCTCTACCCTCCTCTCCTCTGTAAATCATGCCTTACCCACCCTCTTCTTCCTTTCCTCCTACTGCTCTTCTCTTCTCCTTCCCTCTCCCTTTTCTCCAATTACCTCTCCTCTCCTATCTCCCTTTCCCTTACCTTTAAACATTTTCTCTTCACTTTTTTTTTTCCTTCTCCTGTCTTCCTCCACCCTCCTCTCCACTGTAATCTATACCTCACACACCCACCCACTTTTAGATCTCCTTTTTTAGCTTCCCTTTTCTTTTCTCTTCTCTGTCTTCTCTCTTCTTCCTTTCCTCCTACTATTCTTCTCTTTTTCTGTCTTTTTCCACTCCACTCCTCTCCCTCCCCTCCCTGCTTCTCTCCACTGCCATCTTCTCCCTTCTTCTGCTCCCTACTCCCTTTTCTCTGATTACCTCTCCTCTCCTATCTCCCTTTCCCTCACCTTTCAACATCTTCTCACTTCTCTTTTTCTTCTCTACTCCTTTCCCCTTTTTTCTCTTTACCCCTATCTCCTCCCTCTTTCCCCCTCTACACTCCTCTGCTCTCCCATTCCTGCCTTTCTTCTCTCCTCTTTTTTATCCTTTCCTTTTCTCTTCCCTCTCCTTATTTCTCCCTCCTCTCCACACCGCTGCTCTTCCATTCCTTCCTCTCTTTTCTTTCCTCTTCTCTTCCCTTCTTTTGCCCTCTCCCCTCCTTGGCAAACCTTAATGGCCTCATCTAATCTTTTTTCTCCATTTTGTCTTTCCCTCTCTCTTCTCTACTCCTTGTCTACCTTGTTCTGACTTCTTTCTACTCCTCTCCCCACCTCTTTTCTCCAATCTTCTCCTCTCCCTCTCATCCTTTCTCCTCCCCTCAGCTGTCCTGCCTTCCCATCCTCTTATATCTTTTCCTCTTGTTCAATTGCCTTCCTCTCCTCTCTTTCCCTCCTCTTATTTTCCTCCTCTCCTCACGTCAACTCTTCTCCACCCTTTCATCTCGTTTCCACTTTTCTCCTTTATTCTACCCCACCCCTTCAGCCCCCTTTCCTCTTCTCCATCTTGCTATTCATTTTTTTCCCTTTTTTTCCCCCCTCATCTTCCATTTTCTCTGATACCCTTTCTGTCTTCTTGCCCTTCCTTCCTTCCTTCACTTTTTCAAGTGAGGTTCCTTCACTTTTCCTTCCTTTTAGATTGTAAACTCTAGCGAGTAGGTCCCATCTGACTCCCATTGTATTAAATTGTATTGTAATTGTACAGTCTGCCCTTTTGTTGTAAAGTGCTGCTTAAGCACTTTCTAACCGTGCCATAGCCAAAAAGACGGCTACAGCGCGGCTCTCTAGTTCCGAGAGGGCCTCCTTGGACATCCTCCCAGAACCACGTCCCTTCCTTGGGCGTGCATCCTGTGGGCTCTGTGATCGCTGTGTCCTTCGGACACAGTCTATGACAGATCGTGGTAAAGGGCCAATTACAGCTGCCCTTTACCACATGAACAGCTGTGCCCAATCACAGTGTAAACAGAATCGGCGGTTATCAGTATTCCTCTCCTCACGTGCTGTCACAGCGTGAGGACAAGAGAGCCGGTAACCGGCAATCATGATAGGAGACATGCACACATATAATCAGGGCACTGATTATCAATGCAGCCCCATCAGTGCTAAACAGCGCCATCAGTGCTGCCCATCAGTGCCGCCTATCAGTGCCCATCAGTGCTGCCTATCAGTGCCCATCAGTGCTGCCTATCCGTGGCCAACAGAGCCACCTTAATAAGTCACATGCAGCACTTGATATAGAATCATATAATAGAAAAAAAAGTCCTTTGAAGAAAGCCGGAAGGAATAGTGTCCCAGCACCAGGCTCGGTGTAGCAGATGGAACCACACACCACCACAGTGATCAAGTTATTCCCCTTACCGGAAAAAAGTGGACCCTCATATTATAGAGAGGTCAAATTAGCAGAATAAACATCAGATGGAACTCTCAATCTAGAGAAGCCATAACCACTTCACATAAGAAAATTCCAAGGATGCCAGTAACCTAAGGACCACCATATAGGTCTTCCAATCGGCAGCAATCAATCATACATCAAGTGTATTCACACAATAAGCACTTCAAATATACAATCAAAAAGACTGTGATATCCAGCGTGCTTGCATTATGCGCAGGGTCCCGTCTTACGTGTTTCGTCATGTACTAACGTCATCAGAGGCGTGACTATCAGTGCCCATCAGTGCTGCCTATCAGTGTCCACCAGTGCTGCCAATCAGTGCTGCCTATCAATGCAGCCTCATCAGGGCCTCCTCATCAGCGCTCATCAGTGCCGCCTCATCATCGCACATCGCATCAGTAAAGGAGAAAAATTGCTTATTTGAAAAATGTTATAACAGAAACTAAGAAAAAAACTTTTTTCAAAATTTTCCACTTATTTTCGTTTGTTTAGAAAAAAATAAAAAATTCAGCAGTGATTACCTAGTTGCCGACCAGCCGCTGTCGTTATACGGCGACAGGTTGGCTCTCCTGCGCGAATCGCCATAGCTGTATGGCGGCCGCTTTAAGGGCTATAGGAGCCGCGCACCCTCGGCGCGACGCCGGTGCCAATGCGCATGGCTGGTGGCTGCGATGTCCGCCGGCAACACACCATCGCTCCTCAGAAAGCCAGAACGGGGATCTGTCAGTGTAAACAGACAGATCCCCGTTCTGTCAGGGAAACAGAGAGAGATCTGCTGTTCTTAGTGATCAGGAACAGCGATCTCTCTGTACTCCCTGTCAGTCCCCTCCCCGCACAGTTAGAAACACCTTCCAGGGAACACACTTAACCCCTTGATCGCCCCCTAGTGTTAACCCCTTTCATGCCAGTGCCATTTATACAGTAATCAGTGGCTATTTTGAGCTCTGATCGCTGTATAGATGTCACTGGTCCCAAAAAAGTGTCAAATGTCTCCGATCTGTCCCCCGCAATATTGCAGTCCCGCTAAAAATCGCTGATCACCGTCATTACTAGTAAATAAAAAATAAAAATGCCATAAATATATCCCCTATTTTGTAGACGCTATAACTTTTACGCAAACCATTCAATATACGCTTATTGCAATTTTCTTTTTACCAAAAGTACAGGGGGTCCCCGACTTACGAACGCCCGACCTACGAACATCCCCTACTTACGAACGAGGCGCTGCGGGGACCCTCCGCCATTTTCCGCCGTGTTCCGCCGTGTTTTGGCCGTTCTGCGCATGCGCGGCCATTCGGAGCCTCGGAAAACTTCGTAAATGTCCGTAATTTGCCGCGCATGCGCAGAACGGCAATGGACGGAACATCGGAAATGTCCGGAAATGGTCGTATTTGTCGGTCTGCGCATGCGCGGCCGACTTACGAACATTTCCGACTTAAGTACAGGCGGGCAGTCCCTAACGAGTTCGTAACTCGGGGACCCCCTGTATGTAGAAGAATATATATTGGCATGAACTGAGGAAGACATTTTTTTTTTATTATTTTCTTTGGACCGCTTTAAGGGGGAAAATCTTCCGGTCCTTAAGTGGTTAAATACATCCCAAAAGAAAGCTCTATTTGTGTGAAAAAAAAAATGAGAAAAATATAATCTGGTTACAGTGTTACATGACCGCGCAATTGTCATTCAAAGTGCAACAGTGCTGAAAGCTGAAAATTGGCCTGGGCAGGAAGTGCTCATAAGACCAGGTGACTTCAATAAAATCTTTATATGATGTTTATGGCGATGAGAGCAGCATTCCCCCGATGCGTCTCTTTATCCAGGGCCGTGGTCTCCTAGGTGTGACCTGGGATGAGAGGTGTTTGTTTTGCAAAGCTGGTACAGCTGTGGATGGGTGCGGAGTGTTGGGTGATTTATACATTTGTGGAACTCTGTTTTCTTAGCCTTAATCCTGAGAAATGGAAATTTTCCGTCGAGTTTGAAGCCTCTGACCTCTGAGTCTCTGGCGCCAAGAAATTTCATTCTCACACGTCTTAATGATAATTATTATTTGTCTTGCCGTGTTTACTGATAACTTATCGACAAATAAAATATGTTTTAAAACGATGTTCGGTTAAGATCTATATAATTTACCAAACTCTCCATTCAGGGCGGCTTCACACTACCCCACTCTGCTTGCTATATATATATATATACAGTATCTCCCAAAAGTGACCCCTCACATTTTTGTAAATATTTTATTAGATCTTTTTATGTTCAAAATATTTTCATACTTTGCTACAATGTAAAGTAATGAGTGTACAGCTTGTATAACAGTGTAAATTTGCTGTCCCCTCAAAATAACTCAACACACAGCCATTAATGTCTAAACCGCTGGCAACAAAAGTGAGTACACCCCTAAGTGAAAATGTCCAAATTGGGCCCAATTAGCCATTTTCCCTTCCCAGTGTCATGTGACTCGTTAGTGTTACAAGGTCTGAATGGGGAGCAGGTGTGTTATATTTGGTGTTATCGCTCTCACTCTCTCATACTGGTCACTTGAAGTTCTACATGGCACCTCATGGCAAAGAACTCTCTGAGGATCTGAAAAAAAGAATTGTTGCTCTACATAAGGATGGCCTAGGCTATAAGAAGATTACCAAGACCCTGAAACTGAGCTGCAGCACGGTGGCCAAGACCATACAGCGGTTTAACAGGACAGGTTCCACTCAGAACAGGCCTGCCATGGTCAACCAAAGAAGTTGAGTGCACGTGCTCAGCGTCATATCCAGAGGTTGTCTTTGGGAAATAGACATATGAGTGCTGCCAGCATTGCTGCAGAGGTTGTAGGGGGGGGGGGGGGGGGGGTCAGCCTGTCAGTGCTCAGACCATACGCCGCACACTGCATCAAATTGGTCTGCATGGCAGTCGTTCCAGAAGGAAGCCTCTTCTAAAGATGATGCACAATAAAGCCTGCAAACAGTTTGCTGAAGACAAGCAGACTAAGGACATGGATTACTGGAACCATGTCCTGTGGTCTGATGTGAGTGTCATGGTCTGGGGCTACATGAGTGCTGCCGGCACTGGGGAGCTACAGATCATTGAGGGAACCATGAATGCCAACATGTACTGTGACATACTGAAGCCGAGCATGATCCCCTCCCTTCAGAGACTGGGCCGCAGGGCAGTATTCCAACATGATAACGACCCCAAACACACCTCCAAGACCACCACTGCCTTGCTAAAGAGGCTGAGGGTAAATGTGATGGACTGGCCAAGCATGTCTCCAGAACTAAACCCTATTGAGCATCTGTGGGACATCCTCAAATGAAAGGTGGAGGAGCGCAAGATCTCTAACACCCACCAGCTCCGTGATGTCATCATGGAGGAGGGGAAGAGGACTCCAGTGACAACCTGTGAAGCTCTGGTGAACTCCATGCCCAAGAGGGTTAAGGCAGTGCTGGAAAATAATGGTGGCCACACAAAATATTGACACTTTGGGCCCAATTTGGACATTTTCACTTAGGGGTGTACAAAGTGTCATTTCTTCAGTGTTACAGATTACAGATTACAGTACTGTATAAAAAAATTACACACCCCCTTAGTCCCTAGTGGTCTGTCCAGTGCCCTGCATGTAGTTTTATATAATAAATACAGTTTTTTTTCTGCCTGGAATTTGGAGATTGTCCATAGCAACCAAAAAGTGTCCCTTTATGTCAAAAGTGATTCTAGACCAGCTAGAAAACAGCGACAATAAATTAGTATCACTTGCAGAATTGAGCGATAGCGATTTGTGGGGAAATTCACCATCAAACACTAAATATAATGACAGCGACAATTCTGCAACTGAGCAAATTTCAGTGTTTTTGATTTTATTAAATTATTTAATATTTTTTATAGTTATTTATTATATTTTAATTTATGATTTTGTGTTTATCATACCCAGGATGTCTACTAGACTCTGGTTTGGACAGATTTAAGTGAGTTATTCCTAATGCGGCGTACACGCGGTCGGAATTTCCGATGGAAACAGTCCGATGGGAGCTTTTCATCGGATTTTCCGACCGTGTGTATGCCCATCAGCCTTTTTCTGTCGGAATTTCCGACAGACTTTGGATTGAGAACCTTTTCTTAATTTTTCCGAAGGAAAACCTTTCTATCGGATTTTCGATCGTGTGTATGCAATTCCGACACGCAAAATTCCGACGCATGCTCGGAAACAATTCGACGCATGCTCGGAAGCATTAAACTTCCCTTTTATAGTGCTGTCGAACGTGTTTTATGCCGCTGTGTTTTTGACCGTCGGAATTTGGTGTGATCGTGTGTAGGCAACACAGCTTGAGCGGAATTCCGTCGGAAAAACCGTCAGAGTTTTTTCTCAACGAGAATTCCGATCGTGTGTACGCGGCATAAGGATTGCAGGTCTACAATATAAAACGCCAAATTTCCATGCAAAATAATTGTACCGCTTTCAGCACCTAAAACCAGAAAGAATCATACCGCCAGGGAGGTTAAAGTAATCAGTGCTAAAAATATGCACTGTCACGGTACTAATGACACTGGCAGGGAAGGGGTTAACATCAGGGGCGATCAAAGGGTTAAATGTGTTCCCTTCAGGTGTTTTATAACTGTATGGGGGACTGTGTGACTAAGAAAACACACAGATCCGTCTTCCTGCTTAGTGGAAAGACAGGATCTGTGTGATCTCCCCTGTCAGAACGGAGATCTGCCTTGTTTACACAGGCAGATCCCCGTTCCGTCACTGCGGGGAATGATAACGGGTTGCCGGCGGACATCGAGTCCGCCAGACCCGCTGATTGGCTCCCCCGCTGACCAATGGGAGCGTACACCCTCAAAAGCGAGTTCCCGAGCCGAGGCACACCTACCGCGATTCGCGGGATCGCGCCACCTTGCTGCAGTATAAGGATGGCGGCTGGTCGGCAAGTGGTTAATCTCCCACGATCCCTGAGTGGGGTCTGGACTTTGATAGGAAAAAAGGAAATTGCTTGTTGTCCCTGTAATCAGTCCATCTGGTTTTAAGCCATTATTTTGTAAATAAAATGACTTTTCTTGCCAGAGTACATGTGTTAGAGCGAGCTGACGCTGGCTGCCTTCCCATCCCTGGAGAAGAATCAAACTTTCTCTATCTTTGTTGCTGATAAACTAAATTGTGTTTATTACACAGCGATCCCCCCGGGAGGCCGCTTGGAAAGAAAATGCGTCGCTGACTGAGCGAGTGTTTCAAGTGTAATTCGTCTGCCTCATGTTCATCGTAAAAGATTTAATCGTTATACAGTATCTCACAAAAGTGAGTACACCCCTCACATTTTTGTAAATACTTTATTTTATCTTTTCATGTGACAACACTGAAGAAATGACACTTGTCTACAATGTAAAGTAGTGAGTGTACAGCTTGTATAACAGTGTAAATTTGCCGTCCCCTCAAAATAACTCAACACACAGCCATTAATGTCTAAACCGCTGACAACAAAAGTGAGTACACCCCTAAGTGAAAATGTCCAAATTGATCCCAAAGTTTCAATATTTTGTGTGGCCACCATTATTTTCCAGCACTGCCTTAACCCTCTTGGGCATGGAGTTCACCAGAGCTTCAGGTTGCCACTGGAGTCCTCTTCCCCTCCTCCATGACGACATCACGGAGCTGGTGGATGTTAGAGACCTTGCGCTCCTCCACCTTCCATTTGAGGATGCTCCACAAATGCTCAATAGGGTTTAGGTCTGGAGACATGCTTGGCCATCACCTTTACCCTCAGCTTCCTTGGCAAGACAGTGGTCATCTTGGAGTTGTGTTTGGGGTCGTTATCATGTCGAAATACTGCCCTGCGGCCCAGTCTCTCTAGGGAGGGGATCATGCTCTGCTTCAGTATGTCACAGTACATGTTGGCATTCATGGTTCCCTCAATGATCTGTAGCTCCCCAGTTTCGGCAGCACTCATGCAGCCCCAGACCATGACACTCCCACCACCATGCTTGAGTGTAGGTAAGACACACTTGTCTTTGTACTCCTCACCTGGTTGCCCCCACACACGCTTGTCACCATCTGAACCAAATAAGTTTATCTTGGTCTCATCAGACCACATGACATGGTTCTAGTAATCCATGTCCTTAGTCTGCTTGTCTTCAGAAAACTTTTTGCGGGCTTTCTTGTGCATCATCTGTAGAAGAGGCTTCCTTCTAGGATGACAGCCATGCAGAACAATTTGATGCAGTGTGCGGCGTATGGTCTGAGCACTGAAAGCAATGCTGGCAGCACTCATACGTCTATTTTCCAAAGACAACCTCTGGATATGACGCTAAGCACGTGCACTCAACTTCTTTGATCGACCATGGAGAGGCCTGTTCTGAGTGGAACCTGTCCTGTTAAACCGCTGTATGGTCTTGGCCACCATGCTGCAGTTCAGTTTCAGGGTCTTCGTAATCTTCTTATAGCTTAGGCCATCTTTATGTAGAGCAACAATTCTTTTTTCAGAGCCTCAGAGAGTGCTTTGCCATGAGGTGCCATGTTGACCTTCCAGGGACCAGTATGAGAGAGTGAGAGCGATAACACCAAATTTAACACACCTGCTCCCCAGTCACACCTGAGACCTTGTAATGCTGCGTACACATGACCGTTTTTTTCTGTCGGAATTGGTTTAGACGGAATCATCGTTTGTAAAAGAATTTAGACGGACCTAGAAATAGAACATGTTTCAAATATTTACGACGGACTCAATTCCTATCGGGAAAACCATTCGTCTGCATGCTGGTCCGACGGACCAAATACGACGCAAGGGCAGCTATTGGCTACTGGCTATTGAACTTCCTTTTCTAGTCCCATCGTATGTCATCACGTTCAAAACGAACAGACTTTTGAATGGACTTAGTCCGTTCGTGTGTGGGCAAGTCAGTTCGTTCGGAAGTCCGTTGGAACTCCGTCGAAAGTCAATTGGGAAAACCGTCGGACCTAGTCTGCCAGAAAGTCCGGTCATGTGTACGCGGCATACCACTAACGAGGGGGTTTGAATTTACAGATCTTAGGTTTAATCTTAAAGGCCTTAGGTTTAAAGATCTTAGGTTTAAACTTAGGTTTGCATTTAAAAATTTTAGGTTTAATCTTAAAGATCTTAGATTTAAAGATCTTAAGTTTATTCTTAGGTTTGATCTTAAAGATCTTAGGTTTAAAGATTTTTGGTTTACTGATCTTAGGTTTAAAGATATTAGGTTTAAAGATTTTTGGTTTAATCTTAGGTTTGATCATAAAGCTCTTAGGTTTAAAGATCTTAGGTTTAATCTTAGGTTTGAATTTAAAGATCTTAGGTTTAAAGATTTTAAGTTTAAAGATTTTAGGTTTAATCTTAGGTTTAATCTTAGATTTAAAGATCTTAAGTTTAATCTTAGGTTTGATCATAAAGCTCTTAGGTTTAAAGATCTTAGGTTTAATCTTAGGTTTGAATTTAAAGATCTTAGGTTTAAAGATTTTAAGTTTAAAGATTTTAGGTTTAATCTTAAAGATCTTAGATTTAAAGATCTTAAGTTTAATCTTAGGTTTGATCTTAAAGATCTTAGGTTTAAAGATTTTTGGTTTACTGATCTTAGGTTTAAAGATATTAGGTTTAAAGATTTTTGGTTTAATCTTAGGTTTGATCATAAAGCTCTTAGGTTTAAAGATCTTAGGTTTAATCTTAGGTTTGAATTTAAAGATCTTAGGTTTAAAGATTTTAAGTTTAAAGATTTTAGGTTTAATCTTAGGTTTAATCTTAGATTTAAAGATCTTAAGTTTAATCTTAGGTTTGATCATAAAGCTCGTAGGTTTAAAGATCTTAGGTTTAATCTTAGGTTTGAATTTAAAGATCTTAGGTTTAAAGATTTTAAGTTTAAAGATTTTAGGTTTAATCTTAGGTTTAATCTTAAAGATCTTAGATTTAAAGATCTTAAGTTTAATCTTAGGTTTGATCTTAAAGATCTTAGTTTTAAAAAACTTAGGTTTAAAGATTTTTGGTTTACTGATCTTAGGTTTAAAGATATTAGGTTTAAAATATTTTTGGTTTAATGATCTTTTAAGATATTTGGTTTAATCTTAAAGATTTTAGGTTTAAAAATCATAAGTTTAATCCTAGGTTTGATTTGAAAGATCTTAGGTTTAAAGATCTTAGGTTTAAAGATCTTAGGTTTAAAGATCTTAGGTTTAATCTTAGGTTTGAATTTAAAGATCTTAGGTTTAAAGATTTTAGGTTTAAAGATTTTAGGTTTAAAGGTTTTAGGTTTAATCTTAGGTTTGATCTTAGATTTAAAGATCTTAAGTTTAACCTTAGGTTTGCTCTTAAAGATCTTAGTTTTAAAGAACTTAGGTTTAAAGATCTTAGGTTTAAGGATCCAAGGTTTAAAGAAAATCGATCTTAGTTTGATCAGATGATTTGAAGGATAGAGAAGGGTTCAAGGTCTAATACAGGGGCGGCCCGTCCATTAGGGGCGCCCGGGTGCTGCCCCCTCTCTCCTCGCCACCCCCTATAGGAGTGATGGATAGAATATAGAAAAGTCTCCCCCAGTGGGGTTTTTTCGCAGCAAAGTTAGAAAGATAAATTGGTTTAAAAGTTTTTTATTTTAAATTGTAAACAATATGGCATAAACATACATGAACATTTCAAATATGAGCTCCGGCCAAGGTGAATGTGAACATTCGATTTTCCATATTACAGTTAAGCAACAATTTTTATCAAATGTTAAAAATGCATTTGTGTTTCAACAAGCGTGGTCAAAGTCTTTTGCATTGCATGAATCTATCCATGGCCGCCTCTATTCATGCGTCCGGACGCTTTTGGGTCACCGGACGCATGAATTACAGCGGCCAGGGTTTTTTTTTTAAGCACCTGATTACAGCCATAGTCTCTAATATGCTTCAAAATAGGGCTTGGGAATTAATATATTTGCTGTTGCAACACTGATCCTTCTCCCAGCCAATTGAGAAGTGGGACTGATACCCATCACCCGATTGGTTGAAAAGACAGGCGATCCTATTGGACACCTAGGAGGAGGGGAGGAGACGCACAGCGGAAGCGAGGAGCAGAAGAGCCACCCGGTTCCCGACGATGCCTGGATGCCCGATCCCTGCCGCCGCTACATGATGGATGCACGATTCCCGCCACTGCTCCATGATGGATGCCCGATCCTCGCAGCCGCTCCATGGATGCCCGATCCCCACTGCCTAGATGGGGTAAGTGCCGGATGACTAACCGGCGGACAGCGCGGGGGGTTTGAGTTGCTGCAGGGGGGTTTGGTTGTTTGCCGCCCGCCCCAAAAAAAAACACCAGCCACCACTGGTCTGAAACTCCCAATAAAGAGGGCCAGCTATTACAAGGGATGTTATTCATCCCTTGGGATAGCAATACAATTAAATAAAGAAAAATGAGAAAGTGTAAACAAAAAAAAAAAAAAATTAAAACAAATAATCCCCACCCTCCCCGTGCTCACTTATAAATGAAAACATGCGCGTAGGTCCCAGAATGCTAGGGGACCATTCACAAAGCGCAGCACAGTTCGCCCATGCGCAGTGAGCAGCCGGCTGCCCACAGTTAATATGCCAGCGCTGGTGACCGGTGAAGCTTGAGGCCAGCGCTGGTGACCGGTGAAGAAACTGTCTTGGGTGAGGACAGCGCTAGATCCCTGGGAAAGGTGAGTGTCTGTTTATTAAAAGTCAGCAGCTACACTTTTTGTAGCTGCTGACTTTTAATTTTCACATACCTGACTGGAGTCCCTCTATAGGTACCCCTAGTCTGTCGCCATTTCATGGGCATGCAAAAGTTTAAATCTTGACATGTTTGGTATCTATTTACTCGACGCAAAATCATCTTTTATATTTTACCAAACAATGTGGGTATTATATTGTGTTTGTGTGCACTAAAATGGATTTAATTGTATTTTTCCACGAAAATTTGCATTTGATAAATGGCTGCACAACCAGGCGACATAAAAAACTGCAAACAACCAACATTTTATTCTCCAGAGCCTCTGCTTTCAAAAAATGTATAACGTTGGTAGTTATAAGTAATTTTCTAGCAAAGAAATGCTGGTTTTACCATGTATGTGAGAAATGTCAGAATTGGCTTGGGCAGCGAGTGGTTAAAAGGTGTTTTTGGTGCTTTTTTTTTTTTAATGGTGCATGGACTCAAGATTATGGATGTTTCCCTTCAACTAACACTAACCCATCCTTGTACAAATATCCAGCTCCACATTAGCCTCATTATTTTACTTTTTTTTTTTTTTTCACAGAAAGGAAAAGGGTAAGAAAAAATCCACACAATGACTAATCCATTTCTCAAAAAGTGGATAAAAAAAAAACTAAAAACAAAACACAAATTTATAGAACACTAAATGAAAAAAAAAAAAACTACCTTATGTATAGTACAGCCCCACACAAAAAAACATGCATAAATGTAAAAGAAAAACAAAAACTATCCTAGATAAGAATCAAATATACAAGAAATTACCAAATTTAAATATAGGGATTACTAAATGAATATAATAAACTACCCGAAATACACGCCCCATAAAAAATAACACGAAAATAACTGAAAAAAAATACAGTAAATAAATGCAAACGTTTCTCTATAAAGCATACCTACGATTTCTCCATATATACAGTGCCTTGAAAAAGTATTCATACCCCTTGAAATTTTCCACACTTTGTCATGTTACAACCAAAAATGTAAATGTATTTTATTGGGATTTTATGTGATAGACCAACACAAAGTGGCACCTAATTGTGAAGTGGAAGGAAAATGATAAATGGTTTTCAAAATGTTTTACAAATAAATATGTGAAAAGTGTGTGGGGTACATTTGTATTCAGCCCCCTTTACTCTGATACCCCTAACTAAAATCTAGTGGAACCAATTGCCTTCAGAAGTCACCTAATTAGTAAATAGAGCCCACTTGTGTGTAATTTAATCTCAGTATAAATACAGCTGTTCTGTGAAGCCCTCAGAGGTTTGTTAGAGGACCTTAGTGAACAAACAGCATCATGAAGGCCAAGGAACACACCAGACAGGTCAGGGATAAAGTTGTGGAGAAGTATAAAGCAGGGTTAGGTTATAAAAAAAAATCTCCCAAGCTTTGAACATCTCATGGAGCTCTGTTCAATCCATCATCCAAAAATGGTAAGAGTATGGAACAACCGCAAACCTACCAAGACATGGCCGTCCACCTAAACTGACCGGCCGGGCAAAGAGAGCATTAATCAGAGAAGAGCCAAGAGGTCCATGGTAACTCTGGAGGAGCTGCAGAGATCCACAGCTCAGGTGGGAGAATCTGTCCACAGGACAACTATTAGTCGTGTTCTCCACAAATCTGACCTTTATGGAAGAGTGACAAGAAGGAAGACATTGGAGAAAGAAAGTCATAAGAAGTCCCATTTACAGGTTGTGAGAAGCCATGTGGGGGACACAGCAAACATGTAGAAGAAGGTGCTCTGGTCAGATGGGACCAAAATGTAACTTTTTGGCCTAAAAACAAAATGTTATGTGTGGCAAAAAACTAACACTGCACATCACCCTGAACACACCATCCCCACCGTGAAACATGGTGGTGGCAGCAACATGTTGTGAGGATGATTTTCTTCAGCAGGGACAGGGAAGCTGGTCAGAGTTGATGAGATGATGGATGGAGCCAAATACAGCACAATCTTAGATGAAAACCTGTTGGAGTCGGCAAAAGACTTGAGACTGGGGCGGAGGTTCACCTTCCAGCAAGACAACGACTCGAAACATACAGCCAGAGCTACAATGAAATGGTTTAGATCAAAGCATATTCATGTGTTAGAACGGCCCAGTCACAGTCCAGACCTAAATCCAATTGAGAATCTGTGGCAAGACTTGAAAATTGCTGTTCACAGACGCTCTCCATCCAATCTGACAGAGCTTGAGATATTCTGCAAAGAAGAAGAATGGGAAGAAATGTCCCTCTCTAGATGTACAAAGCTGGTAGAGACATCCCCAAAAAGACTTGCAGCTGTAATTGCAGAGAAAGAAATGTACCCCCCACTCTTTTCACATATTTATTTGTAAAAAATGTTGAAAACCATTTATAATTTTCCTTCAACTTCACAATTATGTGCCACTTTGTGTTGGTCTATCACATAAAATCCCAATAAAATACATTTACGTTTTTGGTTGTAATGACAAAATGTGGAAAATTTCAAGGGATATGAATACTTTTTCAAGGCGCTGTATAAACACTCTTTTTTTAACATGTTTTAAAAATGTGAAGCTTTGTCTTTGTTGATTTTATAAATAAATTCTATGTTTCATTTTTTTTTTTGTTGTTGTTATTTTATTACTTTTTTCTGCTACCTGTGCTGACACTAAACAGCCCTTTAAAACCAAATGTAGGTATTTATTAACCGATTCCCGACCGCCTCATGTAGATATACGTCTACAGAATGGCACGGGCAGGCAAAAGCACGTATGGGTACGTCCCCTTTAAATTGCCTGCCCATGGGTCGCGCTCGCGACCCGGACGGGAGCTCCGTGACCACGGCCGCGGGACCAGCGGACCCGATCGCCGCTGGTGTCCCGCGATCGGGTTACGGAGCTGAAGAACGGGGAGAGGTCTGTGTAAACAAACCTCTCCCCGCGCTTCCTACTCTGCCTGTCATTGATCGGCTGTTCCCTGTCATCGGGAAAGCCGATCAGTGACGTCAGACGTACAGCCACGCCCCCTACTGTTAAAAAAAACACAACACGTCACACTGACTCCTCCCCGCCCCCTAGTGGTTAACTCCTTCACTGCCACTGTCATTTACATAGGAATCAGTGCTATTTAAATAGCACTGATTTCTGTATAAATGACAAATGTCCGAAAAATGTGTCAAAAATGTCCGATGTGTCCGCCATAATGTCGCAGTCACAATAAAAATCGCTGATCGCCGCCATTACTAGTAAAAAAAAAAAATATTAATAAAAATGCTATAAAACTATCCCCTATTTTGTAAACGCTATAACTTTTGCGCAAACTAATCAATAATCGCTAATTGCGATTTTTTTTACCAAAAATATGTAGAAGAATACGTATCGGCCTAAACTGAGGAAAAAAAATGTTTTTTTTATATATTTTTTGGGGATAGTTATTATAGCAAAAAGCAAAAAATATTGCATTGTTTTCAAAATTGTCGCTCTATTTTTGTTTATAGCGCAAAAAATAAAAACCGCAGGGGCGATCAAATACCACCAAAAGAAAGCTCTATTTGTGGGAAAAAAAGGACGCCAATTTTGTTTGGGAGCCACGTCGCACGACCGCGCAATTGTCAATTAAAGCGACGCAGTGCCGAATCGCAAAAAGGGGCCTGGTCCTTTGGCTGCCAATTGGTCGGGGCTGAAGTGGTTAAAGAACAAGTAAATGTATTTTTAAATAGAAGTAGTAATAGCATCTGCATATTATTTGTATGTGCTTCCTGCAATCCCCTGCATAGCAGTACTCTAAATCTGAACCAAAAAAGGCATATATTGCTTTGCCCAGTGTTGTCAATCTAACACGGTGAACATTCTTACAGGCTTAACCACTTTACGACCAGCGCACA
Organism: Lithobates sylvaticus; assembly: GCA_028564925.1. Taxonomy (NCBI): domain Eukaryota; kingdom Metazoa; phylum Chordata; class Amphibia; order Anura; family Ranidae; genus Lithobates; species Lithobates sylvaticus. The sequence continues at coordinate 516,278,839 of CM053030.1, read as the reverse complement.
ACGATGTACGTTCCTTTTTTGAAGAGGGATATCTCGGTAACGGCAGCAGCTGCTGCCACAACCGAGATATCCATCTCTTCGGGCACCAGTCGTATTTACGATTAGAAATGTGCACAACAAAAAAATTAGCTTATTTTCGTTTCGTTTTTTTCGTTTCCGAAAAAACTTGTTTTTTTTCGTTTCGTTTTTTTCGTTTCCGTTGATTCGTAACGATTCGTACATTCGTAAGACGTCGGTGTTCGGATTCGTAACGATTCGTACAACTTATTTTTTCGTTGATTCGTTTTTTCGTTAGTTAAATTTTTGGACGCATTCGTATTTATTCATACATTCGTAACATTCGTAACATTCGTACATTCGTATTCGGAGCATAATTCATAATTTTATGTAATGTGTATGCTATTATTACATTTTAATAATTTACGAATCGAAAAAAAAAGTTACGAATCGAAAAAAAAAAGTTACGAATCGAAAAAAAGTTACGAATGTACGAATTTTTTTGTTCAATACACGGAAAATTACAAATCGAAAAAAAATAAAAAAAAAAAGTTACAAATCGAAAAAAAAGTTACGAAAAAAAAAAAGTTACGAATGGTACGAATTTTTTTGTTCAATCCATTCGAAGCACGTTAAGCAGCACCATTGTAAAGCCCCATACACACGCGCGGATTATCCGAGGACCAGGTCCGTCGGACCATGTCCGTCATACTTTGTCTGATGTTGGTTTTGCGTACACACGGTCAGACAAAGTTGTCGGAAAATCCGATCATTCTGAACGTGGTGACGTTTGTTGCCTACGACGGGACTACGTAGAGGCTAGTAGCCAATAGCTTTGGTCTTGTAATGTGATCTGAGCATGCGTAGCACTTTGTCCGTCGGACAACCGTACACACGATCGGATTTGGTGTGATCGGACCGTGTTGTCGGCAAATCTATCCAGCAGGAGATAGGACTTTGTCCGTCGGACAATCCGGCGTACACTGTCCAATGGTGCATACACACGGTCTGATTTTTCAACAACATTGTCCGATCGGACAGAATCCACGCAAAAGTCCGACCGTGTGTATGGGGCTTAAGAGACACGGAAAATTACCATTCAACAAAAAAAAAGTTCCGAATGTACAAATTTTTTCGTTCGTTTTCGTTTTTCGGATTTTCTTTATTAGTACATTCGTTGTTTCTAATTTGTTTTTTCGGATTTTCGTTGTTTTTCGAATTCGTTCGTTTCGAATGATTCGTTATTCGGATTCGTGCGATTCGAACGATTCGTTCATTCGTACGAAAACGAACTAACGAAAATAACGAAAAAAACCGAAAAACGAAAAAAAAACGCAACGAATTGCACATGACTATTTGCGATCAAGTTGGTCTCCGTGGCGGACTCGCCACGAGATCACCGTTATCGGTGGTGGGAGAGGTGCCCCACCCCTCCCGCTGCTCTCCCGCACTCTTCGGCGCTTACCGGAGCCGCCGTTAGCGGCGGAGGCGATTGGGTCCTTTCATCTGCTGGGTATGGAGACAAGTGATGCTAAGATGGCCCCCACCCGTCTCTATACCATAGCAGGGCGGAAGCGACGTCAAAACGTCACTTCCACCCATACGTCTTAAAGGAACATTTTTTCAATGCCATTTTTTTAAATGACATTTTTTTTTAGCATTTAAGTCCAAATATGAAATCAATGAGGACATTTTGACCCCACAGATCTCATATTTAAGAGGACCTGTCATGCTTTTTTTCCATTACAAGGGATGTTTCCATTCCTTGTAATAGGAATAAAAGTGACCCAATTAAAAAAAAAAAAAAAACAGTGTAAAAATAAATAAAATCAAGTAAAATAAATAAGAAAAACTTTTTTTTTTTTAAAGCGCCCCGTCCCGACGTGAGTAGCGCTCGCATATGAAAACGGTGGTCAAACCACACATGTGAGGTATCGCCGTGATCGGTAGAGCGAGAGCAATAATTCTAGCTCTAGACCTCCTCTGTAACGCAAAACATGCAACCTGTAGAATTTTTTAAACGTCGCCTATGGAGATTTTTGAGGGTAAAAGTTTGACGCCATTCCACGAGCGGGCGCAATTTTGAAGCGTGACATGTTAGGTATCAATTTACTCAGCGTAACATTATCTTTCACGATACATAAAAAAATTGGACTAACTTTACTGTTGTCTTATATTTTTATTGAAAAAAGTAAATTTTTTCCCAAAAAAAGTGCGCTTGTAAGACCGCCGCGCAAATACGGTGTGAAAAAAAGTATTGCAACAACCGCCATTTTATTCTCTAGGGGTGTTAGAAAAAAAAAAACAATATATAAGTTTGGGGGTTCTAAGTAATTTTCTAGCAAAAAAAAATGTTTTAACCACTACAATACTGGGCACTTTCTCCCCCTTCCTTCCCAGACCAATTTTCAGCTTTCAGCTCTCTCTCACTTTCAATGACAATTGCGCGGTCATGCAATGCTGTACCCAAATGACATTTTTATCATTTTGTTCGCACAAATAGAGCTTTTTCTTTTGGTGGTATTTATTCACGACTCTGTTTTATTATTTTTTTGCGATATAAGCGAAAAAATAGCGGACATTTTGAAAAAAAAACAATATTTTCTCTTTTCTTTTTTAAACGAAATCCAATAAAATCAAATTTTGTCATAAATTTAAGCCAAAATGTGTTCTGCTACATGTTTTTAGTAAAAAAAAATTCCGTTAAAGTGTATAATAATTGGTTTGCGTGATCATGGACATATGTACGCAAATGATCATGTACAGATGAGTGCAGGTGATCACGGACATGTGTGCAGATAATCATTGGCACATGTGATTTTACTGGGACATATGTGGGGGACATGTGTTTTTTTTATTTGGGGACATGTGTTTTTATTTGGGGACATGTATTTTTTGTGGACATGTGTGTTTTGGGGACATGTGTGGTTACACTACACTGGTGATCAGTGAGTATAAAGCTGTAAAAAAACAGCTAATACTCACTGATCACCAGCCGGCTGCAGAGATCCGCTCTCTTCTCCTCAGCGACGACTTCCGCGTGAGGAGAGGAAAGCCGATTGCCTAGCAACCGTCTGTTTGCTTACATCACATGACGGCTGTGATTGGACATGGCCGTCATGTGATCAGGAGGGCAAATCACAGAGCCCTCCTGCCGATCCGAGATGCGCCGTGTCCGGGTGACACGAGCGCACCGGGATCGCGCCGCTGCGCGGGCGCGCGCGGTCCCGATACTTCTGAAGGACGTCCTAGAACGTCCGATCAGAAGTAGACGGCTCCCACCCGGTCGTATATATACAGTGGCCGGGTGGGAAGTAGTTAAACATGTAAACACCTAAAATCCAAAACGAGGCTGGTCTTAAAGTGGTTAAAGAAAACAGAAGATGACCTAATTGGTGTGCTGCTTCTGATTCATTTGGCCATTCACAGGCTAGGGACAGGTCCTGGACCAGGATTTATGACTCAAAAGCAGAGTTGCCTGCAGAGAGGTCCAGGTCCTGGCTGTGCTGTCTGGCAGAAGCGTCCAGATCAAAATGCTAAACAGAATTATACATTTTATAACAGGCAAAATAGATTGCAGCTTTGTATTTAACTGTTTTCCTGGAGTTTGGCTTTGATAAGAAGAATATCAATAATAGTGTCAAATCCAGAAGTTTTTGTTTCTGCAGCTCATTGCTGGATGTGACCTGGTGTACAATACATAAACAAATACTATAATTCCCGGCAGCCGCACCTTTATTTCCCTGGACCAAAAAGCATGTTTATTTATAGGTGCCAAAATATGTACTCAGCTTTACATTTGCTGGGAGAATAACTAGTAAAAATGCAAAGACATTATCAGCTGTTATAAGATAGTAATACTATAACATGCAACATACAACAACCAATCAGAATTCATTCTACTGAAATGACAGATGATTTGTGATTTTTGGATGGGAGTTACCTAACTCGTTTTTAAAAGTAAGCTTAAACCGGAGTTCCACCCACATTTTTCGCTCCTCACCACGCAGCACTAATGTGCATCCTTAAAATTAATTCTTTTTTTATTTTTTTTTATTTCACTTCCTCCTTTAGGGGCCGCGGCGCTGTACATCATTTCTGGCTTTGCATTGGCTCCTGGGAGATCTTGGTCAGCTTGACGTGGCACGGCTCCAGTAACATTTAACATTGACGTCTATGGAAAATCTTGGTCAGCTTGACATGGCACGGCTCCAGTAACATTTAACATTGGTATCTATGGAAAATCTTGGTCAGCTTGACATGGCACGGCTCCAGTAACATTTAACATTGGTATCTATGGAAAATCTTGGTCAGCTTGAAATGGCACGGCTCCAGAAACATTTAACATTGGCATCTATGTAAAATCTTGGTCAGTTTGAAATGGCACGGCTCCAGTAACATTTAACATTGGCATTTATGGAAAATCTTGGTCAGCTTGAAATGGCACGGCTCCATGAACATTTATCATTGGCGTCTATGGAAAATCTTGGTCAGCTTGACATGTCACGGCTCCAGTAACATTTAACATTGGCATTTATGGAAAATCTTGGTCAGCTTGAAATGGCACGGCTCCATGAACATTTAACATTGGCGTCTATGGAAAATCTTGGTCAGCTTGACATGGCACGGCTCCAGTAACATTTAACATTGGCATCTATGGAAAATCTTGGTGAGCTTGAAATGGCACGGCTCCAGTAACATTTAACATTGGCGTCTATGGAAAATCTTGGTCAGCTTGACATGGCACGGCTCCAGTAATATTTAACATTGGCATCTATGGAAAATCTTGGTCAGCTTGACATGGCATGGATCCAGAAACATTTAACATTGGAATCTATGGAAAATCTTGGTCAGCTTGACATGGCACAGCTCCAGTAACATTTAACATTGGCGTCTATGGAAAATCTTGGTCAGCTTGACATGGCATGGATCCAGAAACATTTAACATTGGAGTCTATGGAAAATCTTGGTCAGCTTGACATGGCACGGCTCCAGTAACATTTAACATCGGTATCTATGGAAAATATTGGTCAGCTTGAAATGGCACGGCTCCAGTAACATTTAACATTGGTATCTATGGAAAATCTTGGTCAGCTTGAAATGGCACGGCTCCAGTAACATTTAACATTGGCATCTATGGAAAATCTTGGTCAGCTTTGACATGGCACGGCTCCAGTAACATTTAACATTGGCGCCTATGGAAAATCTTGGTCAGCTTGACATGGCATGGCTCCAGTAACATTTAATATTGGCGTCTATGGAAAATCTTGGTCAGCTTGAAATGGCACGGCTCCAGTAACATTTAACATTGGCATCTATGGAAAATCTTGGTCAGCTTGACATGGCATGGATCCAGAAACATTTAACATTGGAGTCTATGGAAAATCTTGGTCAGCTTGACATGGCACTGCTCCAGTAACATTTAACATTGGTAAATCTTGGTCAGCTTTGACATGGCACGGCTCCAGTAACATTTAACATTGGCGTCTATGGAAAATCTTGGTCAGCTTGACATGGCACGGCTCCAGTAACATTTAACATTGGCGCCTATGGAAAATCTCGGTCAGCTTGACATGTCACGGCTCCAGTAACATTTAACATTGGCATTTATGGAAAATCTTGGTCAGCTTGAAATGGCACGGCTCCATGAACATTTAACATTGGCGTCTATGGAAAATCTTGGTCAGCTTGACATGGCACGGCTCCAGTAACATTTAACATTGGCATCTATGGAAAATCTTGGTGAGCTTGAAATGGCACGGCTCCAGTAACATTTAACATTGGCGTCTATGGAAAATCTTGGTCAGCTTGACATGGCACGGCTCCAGTAATATTTAACATTGGCATCTATGGAAAATCTTGGTCAGCTTGACATGGCATGGATCCAGAAACATTTAACATTGGAGTCTATGGAAAATCTTGGTCAGCTTGACATGGCACAGCTCCAGTAACATTTAACATTGGCGTCTATGGAAAATCTTGGTCAGCTGGACATGGCATGGATCCAGAAACATTTAACATAAGAGGCATGGAGGAGCTCAGCTATGAGGAAAGATTAGAGGAACTGAATTTATTCACCCTTGATAAGAGGAGATTAAGGGGGGATATGATCAACATGTATAAATATATAAGGGGTCCATATAGTGAACTTGGTGTTGAGTTATTCACTTTACGGTCAACAAAGAGGACAAGGGGGCACTCTTTACGTCTAGAGGAGAAGAGATTTCATCTCCAAATAAGGAAAGGTTTCTTCACAGTAAGAGCTGTGAAAATGTGGAATAGACTCCCTGCAGAGGTGGTTCTAGCCAGCTCAGTAGATTGCTTTAAGAAAGGCCTGGATACTTTCCTAAATGTACATAATATAACTGGGTACTGACATTTATAGGTAAAGTTGATCCAGGGAAAATCCGATTGCCTCTCGGGGGATCAGGAAGGAATTTTTTTCCCCTGCTTTAGCAAATTGGAGAATGCTCTGCTGGGGTTTTTTTGCCTTCCTCTGGATCAACTGTGGGTATAGAATGGGGTATATGGGATTGTATGATATATATATGTATATATATATATATTTTTTGTTTAATTTGTGGTTGAACTGGATGGACTTGTGTCTTTTTTTAACCTAACTAACTATGTAACTATGTAACATTGGAGTCTATGGAAAATCTTGGTCAGCTTGACATGGCACTGCTCCAGTAACATTTAACATCGGTATCTATGGAAAATATTGGTCAGCTTGAAATGGCACGGCTCCAGTAACATTTAACATTGGTATCTATGGAAAATCTTGGTCAGCTTGAAATGGCACGGCTCCTGTAACATTTAACATTGGCATCTATGGAAAATCTTGGTCAGCTTTGACATGGCACGGCTCCAGTAACATTTAACATTGGCGCCTATGGAAAATCTTGGTCAGCTTGACATGGCACGGCTCCAGTAACATTTAATATTGGCGTCTATGGAAAATCTTGGTCAGCTTGACATGGCATGGCTCCAGTAACATTTAACATTGGCGTCTATGGAAAATCTTGGTCAGCTTGACATGGCACGGCTCCAGTAACATTTATTATTGGCGTCTATGGAAAATCTTGGTCAGATTGAAATGGCACGGCTCCAGTAACATTTAACATTGGCATCTATGGAAAATCTTGGTCAGCTTGAAATGGCACGGCTCCAGTAACATTTAACATCGGCGTCTATGGAAAATCTTGGTCAGCTTTGACATGGCACGGCTCCAGAAACATTTAACATTGGCGTCTATGGAAAAACTTTGTCAGCTTGACATGGCACTGCACTTTGGGGCAGCACAGTGGTGTAGTGGTTAGCACTCTCACCTAGCAGTAAGAAGGGTCGCTGGTTCAAATCCCAACCACGACACTCCCTGCCTGGAGTTTGCATGTTCTCCCTGTGCCTGCGTGGGTTTCCTCCGGGTACTCCGGTTTCCTCCCACAATCCAAAGACATGCAGGTAGGTTAATTGGCTTCTGTCCAAAAATTGGCACTAGTATATGAGCGGGGACCTTGGATTGTGGGCTCTTTGAGGGTAGGGACCGATGTGAGCGTGCAATGTACAGGGATAGGGACAATTGTAGACACTCACTCAGGTTGAACTGGATGGACTGATGTCTTTATTCAACCTTACTAACTATGAAACTATGAATGTTAAATGTTACTGGAGCTGTGCCATGTCAAGCTGACCAAGATTGCACTGCATTACACATGCGTGAGATCAGCAGATGCATGCTGGGTAGCCAGCATGCACGGAATCCAGGAAGAAGGACACTGCGGCTTTAGATGCCCACACTGGAGATGGCAGCGCTGTGCAGGAACTTTACAAAGTAAGAAAACGATGCTGCACAAATAGAAAACTGGGCATAGTTTAAGGAATACCTTTGTTACATTGCACAAGGCACAAGGCATGAGTATTCTAGGGGTATTTTTATCTTAAAAGTCATATTTCGGTCCGAACTCTGCTTTAAATATGTTATTAGATTTCAATTGGGGCTTCTGGGCTGATTCTGGATAGACTTACCTGATTTATGCCTATATCTAATTTCACTTCCTCCTTTAGGGGCCGCGGCGCTGTACGTCATTTCTGACTTTGCATTGGCTCCTGGGAGATCTTGGTCAGCTTGACATGGCACGGCTCCAGTAACATTTAACATTGGTATCTATGGAAAATCTTGGTCAGCTTGACATGGCGCGGCTCCAGTAACATTTAACATTGGTATCTATGGAAAATCTTGGTCAGCTTGAAATGGCACGGCTCCAGAAACATTTAACATTGGCATCTATGTAAAATCTTGGTCAGCTTGAAATGCTGTGCAAATTTATCTGGGCCTGAATAATAATGGAGGATGCCGCAGTGTTTGCCAGGAACAGATTATTTGACTTTGGCACCAATAATTTGCTGCAGTGTAAATATGCCAAAATTTTAATTACATGACATTTTTGGTTCAAAGGTTTTATCCTTTTAACATTTTCTAGACTTACAATTTTCTTCTTTTGTTTAATTCCCAATGTTTATAGTTCTGTAAACAAGTGAATTTGTCAGGAAGCTCAGTACTAGGGACGAGCGAAATTTTAGTGCAAACAAACACAATATGCACACAAACACAAACCTTATTTTTTTGGTAAAATATAAAAGATGGGGTTGCACTGAGTAAATAAATACCAAGCGTATCAAGACTCGAAATTTCATGCACGAAATAGTGACAAACTAGGTGTAGCACCCTGATGTTTAGGCAGGGTTGCTTCTAAATTTACCTGGCAGGTGTAGTTACCTTGGCTCATTGTTAGGGATCAATTGAGTTCTCCCTAAGTATGGAATTGCTGCACTTCTCTTTTCAAAAGTTTTTATTGAGCATAAAACAAGTATACAGATATTACAAACATGGAGTAACATCCAATCAGAATCAAAATATGGAACTTATGTGTTACAGAACGTAATGAACTCAGGCATATACATGGCTGTACATAAATTTCTGATATTAGTGTACAGAAAGGAAACGCATCATAACGTAAAATAATAAAGCATGGACATAAAACACTACTTGTAACATCTGGTGATGTATGGGATGCTCACCAAAAAGAACAAAATAGATCTGTGTCTATAAATGATAAAATGTAGACAAATATTATTATCTCTAAAGCTCAAGAGTACAAAACTGCTATTATGGGAAGGAATTCTATATCTAGATACCCAAAATGGGATTAAACTCATGACAGAGAGATGGAGCTGTAAGGTATGTATGTGAATTGATATGAAGTCCTAACATAAGAGAGAGAATGGAAAAGACTGAAAAGGTAAGAGATAATGGAGACTGGTGTGGACACATTTGGCATTTAAACAATTGCTTGTATCGCTATCGACAAGTCATAGAATGACCCAATACATAAGACAAGTTAACCTAACAGATATATCCTATCCTAAATGTTAATAATAGGAAAGGGGAACCTAAGGTGAGGGAAGATAAGGGAGGGGAGGACAGGTAACATGTAAGGCCGAGCCAAAGGACCAGGAGGGAAATGTGTAGACCAGCTACACATTAAGTATCGGGAAGGGAGCTGTGGGATGGAAGAGTATCATCCTGTAAAGCTTGAAATTCTTGGGTAGTGGTGAATTGTAGCCAGCAAGACCAAGTTTGGTTGAATTTAAATTGCGTTTCTTTGGCTTGATGTATAATCTCTTCCATTTCAGATGTTTTTTGAATACGAATAAACCAATCTTTGACCGTTGGTGGAAGAGTAGAGCGCCAGTTTCGGGGGATACACATATTTGCCGCCATAATCATGTGCATGGGCAAGGAACGGAAATAAGTGCGCATGGAGTGAGCTGGATAGTGTAACATAAATTGAGCTGGGGAGTATTCCAGTTTATAAGATGTGATATCTTGTATGAGTCTATGCACCTTTTTCCAGAAGGGTTGTATTTTGGTGCAGGACCACCAAATATGCAACAATGTCCCTAGATCTGTACCACATCTCCAGCACATGGGTGAAAGGGACGGGTAGAATTGGTGTAGCTTAGAAGGTGTATTATACCATCTTGAGAGAATTTTAAAGGCGTTTTCCTGTACACAAACATTCAAGGAACCTTTATGGGTGATTGTGTATATGGAGTCCCAGTGGTTATCAGGAATATGTAATGAAAGATCTTTGTGCCATTTAGCGATACTCCAATGATCAGTGTATGGTTGCTGTGGAAACAATAATGTATAGGAAGAGGAGATAAGGTGGCGTTGGGGTTCCTTTTGCAGACACAAGTCTTCGAAAGGGGTTGTAGGGCGAGACCAAGTTGTATGGTGATCTTGTGCGTCCAAGAAACGTTTGATATGTAAAAATATCCAGTATGACATCCTCTTATGGTGAAGTGTGGAAGATATCTCAGAGAATGATAATTGTTTGTCCTGTTTGTAGAAATGCATAGCTCTAACATTTTCCTGTGGCCAAACATCTCTTAGAAAGGAAGTTGTCATACCTGGAGGAAACGTAGGGTTTAGTCTGAGCGGAGTTAAAGGGCCGTTAACTGAAGATATTTTGAATTTATCACAAGCATGTGTGTGGGCTCGTAACATTGGGAGAATCAATGGGTGGGCCATAAATAGCTTTGAGACTTTATTAATAAGTATCCAAGGGGCCTGGGCTAACGGAATCGGGGAGAGAGAATGTTCCAGATGGACCCAATCTTTGGTAGAATAGTGAACATTCCAATCTACAATTCTATTTAAGTGACTGGCTAACTGGTATTTGCGTATGTCTGGTACACCTAAACCTCCTCTCAATTTTGGAGAAGTGAGTCTGACAAAGTTTATTCTGGGGCGAGTCATACCACAAATAAATTTTGTGCATATTTTACGATATGTTGTAAAGAAAATTGGAGGAATGTGTATCGGGACTGTTTGTAAAATGTATAATAACCTCGGCAGAATGTTCATTTTAATGATGGCCGTTCTACCAAACCAGGAAAAGAGCCCTACAGACCATTTTTTTAAATCCTCAGTAATAGTTCGTAATATTGGTTGGTAATTAGCAGAGTATAAATTAGATAACGAGGTAGGTATTTTGATGCCTAAGTAAGTAAGGGAGCTATCATCCCATTTAAACGGGAAGTTTTGTTGACATTGTGTGCGTTGTGATGAGGGTAGGGTAATATTCAAGGCTGTAGACTTCGCAAAATTTATCTTAAGATTTGATAAGAACTGAAAGTGTTCAAGGGTCTTATGAAGATTTGGGAGCGTAATAAGCGGTTCAGATAAAAATAGCAAAATATCGTCAGCAAAAGCTGCAGTTTTATAGGTGCGATCTTTTATTTTAATCCCTTTTATGTCCGGGTTTTCTCTAATGTTTCTTAATAAGGGCTCCAACGTCAGGATAAAAATCAACGGGGATAATGGGCAGCCCTGACGGGTACCATTGGACACGGAGAAGGCACTGGACAGGCGGCCGTTAATTCGGACCTGTGCAGTTGGTTTAGAGTATAACATGAGGATATAGTTAAGCATACGTTCAGGTAGACCAATGGATTGTAAGGTTGCTATCATAAAGTCCCAGGCCACTCTGTCAAATGCCTTCTCCGCGTCCAACGATAAAAAAAAAAAACTTTCATTTTGGATGTAGTTAGCCAATGGTGAATATTTAGGGCCTTGAGGGTATTATCCCTCGCCTCCCTGCCTGGAACAAATCCCACTTGATCCAAATGAATTAGGTCAGGGAGAATTGCTGCACTTCTCTCTTCTGCCACTGGGTGGCCTGGTACCTCGTGACTAGGGATGAGCCGAACACCCCCCCGTTCGGCTCGCACCAGAACCCGCGAACGGACCTAAAGTCCGTGCGAGCTTTAGAACCCTATTAGTTATAATGGATGCGAACGTTCGAAATTAAAAGTGCTCATTTTAAAGGCTAATATGCATGTTAATGTCATAAAAAGTGTTTGGGGACCTGGGTCCTGCCCCAGGGGACATGTATCAATGCAAAAATTTTTTTTAAAAACGGCCGTTTTTTTCAGGAGCAGTGATTTTAATAATGCTTAAATTGAAACAATAAAAGTGTAATATTCCTTTAAATTTCGTACCTGGGGGGGTGTCTATAGTATGCCTGTAAAGGGGCGCATGTTTCCCGTGTTTAGAACTGTCTCTGCGCAAAGTGTCATTTTTGAAAGTAAAAAAGCTATTTAAAATCACTCGCGGCTAATGTTAATTCACGGCTCCCGTAACACAGAGAACAGTGATTCATTGAAACTCATTCATAAAAAAAAGTCATTGATAAAAAAAAAAAAAAAATGAAAAAAAAAAAGCGTAGGGGTCCCCCCAAATTCAATAACCAGGCCCTTCAGGTCTGGGATGGATATTAAGGGGGATCCCAGCCAAAAAAAAAAAAAAAAAATGGCGTAGGGTCCCCCTCAAAATCCATACCAGACCCTTGAGGTCTGGTATGGATTTTAAGGGGAACCCTAGCCAAAAAAAATGGCGTGGGGTCCCCCTCAAAATCCATACCAGACCCTTATCCGAGCACGCAACCTGGCAGGCCGCAGGAAAAGAGGGGGGGACGAGAGCGCCCCCCCCTCTCGCCTGAACCGTACCAGGCCACATGCCCTCAACATTGGGAGGATGCTTTGGGGGTCTAAGACCCCAAAAGCACCTTGTCCCCATGTTGATTAGGACAAGGGCCTCTTCCCCACAACCCTGGCCGGTGGTTGTGGGGGTCTGCGGGCGGGGGGCTTATCGGAATCTGGAAGCCCCCTTTAACAAGGGGACCCCCAGATCCCGGCCCCCCCCCTGTGTGAAATGGTAAGGGGGTACAAAAGTACCCCTACCATTTCACCAAAAAAGTGGCAAAAATGGTAAAAAGGACAGGAGACAGTCTTTGACAATTCCTTTATTAAAATCTTCTTTCTTCTTTCTTCATCCTTCGGATTCTTCATCTTCTCCTTCCTTCATCTTCTTCCATCTTCTTCTTCCATTTTCTTCTTCCTCCGATCCGCTTCTTCTTGCGCTGGTCTTCTCGTCCTTCTCGTCCGGCATCTTCTTCCGTCGGCGTCGGCGTCGGTGTCGGTGTCTTCTTGGGCCGCTCCGCGCAATGGGAGGCTCCCGCTGTGTGAGGCTCCGCTCCATCTGACAGGTCTTTTAAAACGGAGGGCACCTGGTGACCCCGCCCCCCTCTGACATCATGGGGAAAGCCATCATGGAATTCCCCATGACGTCCCTGTGCGTCAGAGGGGGCGGGGTCACCAGGTGCCCTCCATTATAAAAGACCTGTCAGACGGAGCGGAGCCTCACACAGCGGGAGCCTCCCATTGCGCGGAGCGGCCCAAGAAGAGACAGAGACACCGACGCCGACGCCGACGGAAGAAGATGCCGGACGAGAAGGACGAGAAGACCAGCGCAAGAAGAAGCGGATCGGAGGAAGAAGAAAATGGAAGAAGAAGATGGAAGAAGATGAAGGAAGGAGAAGATGAAGAAACCGAAGGATGAAGAAAGAAGAAAGAAGATTTTAATAAAGGAATTGTCAAAGACTGTCTCCTGTCCTTTTTACCATTTTTGCCACTTTTTTGGTGAAATGGTAGGGGTACTTTTGTACCCCCTTACCATTTCACACAGGGGGGGGGCCGGGATCTGGGGGTCCCCTTGTTAAAGGGGGCTTCCAGATTCCGATAAGCCCCCCGCCCGCAGACCCCCACAACCACCGGCCAGGGTTGTGGGGAAGAGGCCCTTGTCCTAATCAACATGGGGACAAGGTGCTTTAGGGGTCTTAGACCCCCAAAGCATCCTCCCAATGTTGAGGGCATGTGGCCTGGTACGGTTCAGGCGAGAGGGGGGGCCGCTCTCGTCCCCCCCTCTTTTCCTGCGGCCTGCCAGGTTGCGTGCTCGGATAAGGGTCTGGTATGGATTTTGAGGGGGACCCCACGCCATTTTTTTTGGCTAGGGTTCCCCTTAAAATCCATACCAGACCTCAAGGGTCTGGTATGGATTTTGAGGGGACCCTACGCCATTTTTTTTTTTTTTTTTTGGCTGGGATCCCCCTTAATATCCATCCCAGACCTGAAGGGCCTGGTTATTGAATTTGGGGGGACCCCTACGCTTTTTTTTTTTTTGTTTTTTTATTAATGAATGACAGCTCTCTGTGTTACAGGAGCCATCAATTCATTAGCCGCGAGTGATTTAAATAGCTTTCTTCCTGCAAAAATGACACTTTTTTGCAGGGAAAGTTCTAAGCACAGGAAACCTGCCCTCCTTCACAGGCTACCTATAGACACCCCCCAGATGTGATACTGCAATGCTGTTCTAACAGCATGCACACACATATCCCCAGAAATAAAGAACATATTGTTGTCAGCAGTCAGCAGCACACTGACACGCTGACACTGTGAGTGAAACATAATATGCGAGGCCGCCGCCGCGGCGGCCTCTTATACCGTGGGGCGTGTATTAAAGCCCCTGAGCTATAATTGGCTACAGGCATCCTGCCTGTAGCCAATTATGGCTCTCCTCGCTGCCGGCGCTGTGATTGGCCAAGCATGCGGGGTCACAGTGCATGCTTGGCCAATCATCAGCCAGCATTGCACTGCGCGGGCCGCAATGCATTGCGGGGCCGCTCGCATCACACGAATTTGATGCGAGCGGTCCCAATAGTTCTGGGCTCGCCGAGCGAGCGAACACCCGGTGCTCGATTCGAACATGGGTTCGAATCGAACACCGGGCTCATCCTTACTCGTGACATTAGATAAGAGAAGGGCAAAGCAAGGACAGATCAGGAGTATATGGGGCATCTCAATGGGCAGGGGTTTTCTTAAATCCTTTCGCCTGCTGGGAGAACCTATATATTTGGGTGGAGTCAGGTGATCTATGTTCTGTGCCATCTGGACGGCTGTCTGGGTGGACGTGTGTTGTACTGCCCGGGCTGCTAGGCCGGAGTTTGGGCCTATCCCGGGTACATCTGGCGGGATTGCGGCTTGCAGTCCAGCCAGAAGTGACGGTTCTGCCGGCCGGAGAACCTGTCGTGGTCGGAGGTAGAGGGGAACCTGTCACCACTAAGGGACTATCCACCTTATTACCAGGGACCACTGTGAGTAGCTGAAGCAAGTCCTGGAGCAGAATTCTCACCAACCGAGGACAGTGAAGAATCAGGAAACTTCAGCAGGTATCAAGCCAGAGACCCAACCAGTGGAAGTGATGCCTGCAGAGCTGCCTTGTGTGTCAAGCCAGGGACCAAGCAAGTCAGTGGGGTGAAGCTTGGTGAGTATCTGGAAAGCCAAGCTAGGGACCCAGCAGAGAGGCAGGGTCCCTAGCTAGATACTACAGTGAAGATTGTAGGAAGGGATTCAGTGGCAGTGAATCATCTAGCCTAGTGAGAGAGAGACTGGGAGCTCAGTGGGTTGAAGAACTACAAGAATTGATTGTAGTGGAAGTGATGGAACTGTTATACTTTGTGTTAGAAACTGTTGCCATTGGAGACAGCATTCCTAAACATGAAGATGTGGTGTCTTGCTGGATCATAAAAAAAGAAAGAGAGAGAAGGCGCCCTCTAAGTGCAGCAATGTTAAAACAAATTTATTACAAATAAATTAGGAACACTCACAAAGGAGATGTTGATTCAGGCATGTCAAGGGTTAATTACTTTATCTGTTGTTAGTCCCAGATATAGCAATGGTCACTGGGTGGTTCACTGCGTCCTGTGTCTTAATCTCTTGGCTGGTCCGGTGGCACTGTGGCTTCCCAGCGTTCCGGATGGCTGGAGAGCAGGCTGTGGAGGCTGTGTACTGCTCTGTGATTCCGAGATGCAGTACTGTGATCGCTTCCGGGAACGGGGTCATGTGGGCAGTGCTTCGGAGCATGCGTGCTCCTTCATCAGGCTAAAGTCTTCTTCAGACCTTTTACCTGCTTAATTGATGAATAAATAAAGAAGGAGTAGCCCACATCTTGCCATGAAAGAGCTTTTGATTCAATTGTCCAATTACTTTTGGTCCCTTGAAAAAAGGGGGGGAGGTGGCTATTCTTAAGAGCTATAATTCCTAAACCCTTCCTCCGATTTGGATGTACATACCTTCAAATTCAACATGAGAGTGTGCACTTTCAGCCCATATCCATTATATAACTATAGCTTGAATATGCTTTGGTAAATACCTGAAAAAATATAAAATTGTGCCTGTGTCCTAATATATATGCACCTAATGCACCGTACACACGGTCAGATTTTCCGATGGAAAATGTCCTATCGGACCATGTTGTCTGAAATTCCGACCGTGTGTGGGCTCCATCGGACTTTTTCCGTCGGAAATTCCGACGGAAAAAGTTTGAGATCCTGCTCTCAAATATTCCGACAATAAAGTCCTATCGGACTTTTTCCGATCGTGTGTAGCGAATTCCGACGGACAAAGTGCCACGCATGCTCAGATCACATTACAAGACCAAAGCTATTGGCTACTAGGCTCTACGTAGTCCCATCGTACGCAACGAACGTCACCATGTTCAGGATGATCGGATTTTCCGACAACTTTGTCCGACCGTGTGTATGCAACACCAGTGTCGGACAAAATCCGTTGAAAAAAATCTGACGGATTTTGTGGTCGGAATTTCCGACCGTGTGTACGGGGCATAAGTGTATCTGCTGGCCTGTGGGGCTCTAAAACGCCCTAATGCCACGTACACACGGTCAGAATTCTCGTTGAAAAAAGCTCTGATGGTTTTCCCGTCTGAATTCCAATGGAATTTTGCTCAAACTGTCTTGCCTACACACGGTCACACCAAATTCTGACGGTCTGTAACACAGCGGCATACAACACGTTCGACGGCACTATAAAAGGGAAGTTTAATGCTTCCGAGCATGCGTCGAATTGTTTCCGAGCATGGGTCGGAATTTCCGTGTCGGAATTGCATACACACGATCGGAAAATCTGATAGAAAGGTTTTCCGTCGTAAAAATTAAGAACAGGTTCTCAATCCAAAGTCCGTCGGAAATGCCGACAGAAAAAGACCGATGGGCGTACACACGGTCGGAAAATCTGATGAAAAGCTCCTATTAGACATGTGCAATTAGTTTCGTTTTTTTTTTTTTCGTTTTTCGTTAAAATTCGTTATATTCGTTATCGTACGAATGAACGAACGATTCGCTAAAAATTTTAACGAATAACGAATGTTCGAATCGAACGAATCCGAAAAACAACGAAAATCTGAAATAACAAAATTAGAAACAACGAAACTAGGAAAAAAGAAAACGAAAACAGGAACAACGAAAATCAAAATGAACGAAAAAATTCGTACATTCGTAACTTTTTTTTTTTTGCGATTCGTAATTTTCCGTGTCTCTTACAATGGCGCTGCTTAACGTGCTTCGAATGGATTGAACGAAAAAAAATTCGTACATTCGTAACTTTTTTTTTTTTTTTTTCGATTCGGAATTTTCCGTGTCTCTTACAATGGTGCTTCGAATGGATTGAACGAAAAAATTCGTACATTCGTAACTTTTTTTTTTTTTTCGATTCGTAATTTTCCGTGTCTTATACAATGGCGCTGCTTAACGTGCTTCGAATGGATTGAACGAAAAAATTTGTACATTCATAACTTTTTTTTTTTTTTTGCGATTCGTAATTTTCCGTGTCTCTTACAATGGCGCTGCTTAACGTGCTTCGAATGGATTGAACGAAAAAATTCGTACATTCGTAACTTTTTTTTTTCGATTCGGAATTTTCCGTGTCTCTTACAATGGCGCTGCTTAACGTGCTTCGAATGGATTGAACGAAAAAATTTGTACATTCGTAACTTTTTTTTTCGATTCGTAATTTTCCGTGTCTCTTACAATGGCGCTGCTTAACATGCTTCGAATGGATTGAACGAAAAAATGTGTACATTCGTAACTTTTTTTTTCGATTCGTAATTTTCCGTGTCTCTTACAATGTAATAATAGCATACACATTACATAAAATTATGAATTATGCTCCGATTCCGAATCTACGAAAACAATGTTACGAAAGTACGAATAAATCAATCTTACGAAAGTACGAATGTAACTAAATCTACGAAAATACGAATGCGTCCGAATTTCGAATAAACGAAAATTAAACTAACGGAAAAACGAATCAACGAAAAAATAACTCTTACGAAAATACGAATCGTTACGAATACGAACACCGACGACTTACGAATTTACGAATCGTTACGAATCAACGGAAACGTAAGAAACGAAACGAAAATAAGCAAATTTTTCTATTGTGCACATGTCGGAAATTCCGACCGTGTGTACGCGGCATAAATCTAGCCATACACAAGTCAAATTTCATTGGAAATTTTTCATTTTTCAGAATATTAATTCAATTTTCTAATGGTTAGTGGGCTCAAACCAACGATAATTTTCAACTATAATGGTAAGTAACACTTTCTACATTTTTTCTTGGATGAAAGAAATTCCAACTGTGTATTGGGGTTTCCTTTATTATATTGTAATGAGCATGTTCTAAGAAAATCAGCTTGAAACATCTGGAATTCTATTCAAGTAGCAGGTCTAGATGAAATTTTAAGGTCTTTTGAAGGAAAATAATGGACTCGATGATGACAAGATCAAATGCTCTGATGAATGATTTTTTCATAATTCCCATAAGAACATTTGAACAAAATTATACTGGTGTACGGCCAGCTTTGACAAAAGGAATCAGGGCTGACAATATTTTTCTACAAGCTCAGGAGATGGCTGTACAAGAAGACACATCGCTGGGTGTTTTCAAGAACCCCTCCAAATATTAGTTTAGCTGAAGCTGTTTGTAAAAGACACCACATTCTAGTGATTTTTTGTTGTTGTAGCCCAGTAGAGTTTACATAAGTAATCTAGCGTCACCAAGAGAAAAGAACAGTTAATGCTCACTGGTTGGGGATCCGGGTGTTTGCAAGAAAATCTCTACATCTCTCCTGAGTGTTAAGACTTCATTAATTACTGTCGGCTAATGGGACGGCTCTTTGGATTCATTTATTGACCTAATTAAGGATTAATTAACAACATTCATGGGGCTTAAAGCTGCGTTCATTCATCAGTAGTTGGGAAACAGCTTTGTATATGTTACGGGAAGTATTCCGATTACAAGCTGGAACTACTCGGTGACAGAAAAATTACAGAAAGTGAAGCTCGGACATTTTACGAAAGAGAATAATTCCAGGCAAGTCAGTGCAAAACTGAATTTTGCAATTAAAAAAAATAGATTATTGTTATATAAGGTTAATTCCAAACAAAAATTTTGAGAGCTGTGCCTAACGTCACGCAAAAGTGGACATAACTTTTTTTTATTAACTTACATAGGTCGTTCAAATTTCACATGTCGGTACAGTAATGCCGCGTACACACGATCAAATTTTCCGTTGGGAAATGTTGGATGTGAGCTTGTTGGCGGTAAGTCCGACCGCTCCATGGGACATTTGTTGGCAGACTTTCCGCCAACAAATGTTGGCTAGCATGCTCTCAAATTTTGTGCCAACAAATGTCTGTTCTGTCTGTACACAAGTCCGTCGGACAAAAGTCCAAAGTACAAACACGCAATGCTCGGAAGCAGAAGCGGTTGGTCTCGTAAACTAGCGTTTGTAATGGAGAATTAACATTCATGACGCAGCAAATTATGAAATCTGGAAATGCAGCGCACAATTCTCTTCTTCTTTGACCGCTTCCCGACCGCCTCCAGCACATATACGTCGGCAGAAGGGCACGGCTAGGCAAAAGCACGTACGGGTATGTCCCCTTTAATTGCCTAGCCGTGGGGTTGCGGAGAGCCGTGACCACGGCCGCGGGACCAGCGGACCCGATCGCCGATGGTGTCCCACGATCGGGTCACAGAGCTGAAGAACGGGGAGAGGTCTGTGTAAACAAACCTCTCCCCGCGCTTCCTACACTGCCTGTCACTGATCTGCTGTTCCCTGTCATCGGGAACAGCCGATTAGTGACGTCAGACATCAGCCACGCCCCCTACTGTAAAAAAAATCACAACACGTCACACTGACTCCTCCCCGCCCCCTAGTGGTTAACTCCTTCACTGCCACTGTCATTTACATAGGAATCAGTGCTATTTAAAGAGGAAGTAAAGCCTCTTTTAAAAAAAAAAAAAAAAACGTAACCTGCAAGGCAAAGGCATAATGAGCTAGTATGCATAGCATACTAGCTCATTATGAATAACTTACCTGAAAACGAAGCCCCCGGAGCGGTCCTCATCCTCGTCCTTCTCCGCCGCCATCACTACGGGAGTGACTTCCGGGTCTCGCCGCTCCAGCGCTGTGATTCGCTGGAGCGGCGATGACGTCACTCCCGCGCATGCGCATGAGAGCGGCATATCGCCGTGATCTCGGCATGCGCAGTGCGCCTGCGCGCCGCTGTCTACTGATCGCCGCCATTACTGTTGTTGGTGATACTGATGGAGTTATTGCAAACAAATTTTCAAAGGTTTTTTTTTCTAGTGATATCAAGAATAATATTATATGTTTTTTTATTTTTATTTTTATTTGTGCAAGTTACCACAACACCATTATTCTGTAGTTTTTAAGAACAAAGATACAACTATGTTGGTGTCTCTTGTTCATTTTACATTGTTTTTTTTTTAAATGTAACTGCCGACTCCCAAACTGTCATTTGAAGTAAAACACACAGCCAAGTATTATTCTACACAATTATTTTTATTGTGCATTAAAAAAAGAAAACAAATAAAATTAGACATGATATCTGCCAATAGAACTTAACCAAAAAGTGCATTCTATGCATCCAAAAATATAGAAAATATACCAAATCAAATCATTATTCAACCACAAAAATAATGTCAAAGCAATAACT
The DNA here is from genome assembly GCA_028564925.1 of Lithobates sylvaticus. Classification (NCBI taxonomy): domain Eukaryota; kingdom Metazoa; phylum Chordata; class Amphibia; order Anura; family Ranidae; genus Lithobates; species Lithobates sylvaticus. Next base: position 516,258,056 of record CM053030.1, on the reverse strand, counting down.
CCAAGGCCAATAATAAATAACACGTTATCTCCTCCGATTCCGCAACATGTCTGGTTGTTGAACTGAAAAGCACGAATCAACACTCACCAAACTTCTACTAACATGAAATTAGCAGAAGGAGCCCAAAGTGTGGCGCTAAAGAGCTGAAAAATCACGTAGTACGTCTAGTACGTCACTACGTTCGTAATTGTTGGTCTACATTTGTGTGACCGTGTGTATGCAAGGCAAGTTTGAGCCAACACCCTTCGAACAAAATTCCACGGTTTTGTTGTCGGAAAGTCCGATCGTGTGTATGAGGCTTTACTCTTCCTCTATAATAACTCTTCCTCTATAGTATCTGGATTTTGCAAAAGCATTCAATACAGTACCCCACAAACGCTTAACCACTTGCCGCCCACCCACCATCAAATGACGGCGGGACGGTGCGGCTCTTGTTCTGGGTGGACTTCACATGAAGGCGCACAAAAATGGCGCTCTCACATGCACACATTCACATGTAAATGTGGAAGTGCCGTAAATCGGCAGAGCGTGTTGCGAGGAGAGCAAATCAGCGGCATTTCCTCGTAGGGGAAATCAGGGAAGATAATCAGAGCAGTGATCATCAGTGCCCTGATTACAGTAAAGCTGCAGCAGTGCCACCAATCAGTGCCCATGAGTGCCACCAATCTGTGCCCATGAGTGCCTATCAGTGACACAAATCAGTGTCCATCAGTGACACAAATAAATGCCCATTACTGGTGCCAGCCTTTTAGTGCCCATCAGTGCTTGGTCATCAGTGCTGCCCATCAGTGCCGCATATCCGTGCTGCCTATCAGTGCCCATCAGTGCCGCATATCAGTGCCCCCTATCAGTGCCCATCAGTGCAGCATAATAGTGCCACCTAAATGTGCCCATAAGTGCCGCCTCATCAGTGCCCATAAGTGCCACCTCATCAGTGCCCATAAGAGCCACCTCATCAGTGCCCATAAGTGCCACCTCATCAGTGCCCATCAGTGCAGCCTATCAGCGCACATCAGTGAAGGACAAAAATTACTTATTTACTAAATTTACTGACAGTAACTAAGAAAAACTTTTTTTTTTTTTCAAAATTTTCGAAACTTTTACTTTTTTTTTAGTAAAAAATAAAAAACCCAGCAGTGATTTAATACCACCAAAAGAAAGCTCTATTTGTGTGAAAAAAATTATTAAAAAGTCATTTGTGTACAGTGTTGCATGACCGCACAATTATCTTTCAAAGTGCGACAGCGCTGAAAGCTGAAAATTGGCCTGGGCAGGAAGAGGGCAAAGTGACCGGTATTGGGGTGGTTAATCCACAAACTAAGGTCTGTAGGCATGGACCAGGGTTTGCTCTTGGATAGAAAACCGGCTACAGCGGTGCGTCCAAAGGGTGGTGTGAAATAACGTGTGCTCAGAATGGTCTAGTGGAGTGGTAAGTGGGGTACCCCGAGGCTCTGTCCTGGGACCAAGTCTGTTTAATTTATTTATAAATGATATAGAGGATGGGATAAATAGCGCAATCTCATCACAGCAGGATGTAGAAACCTTATGAGAGGACCTCAATAAATTAATGGAGTGGGCAACCAGATGGCAAATGAGGTTTAAGCCCCCGCACACACGGTCGGAAATTGTTGTTGGAAAATCCGATCATTCTGAACGTGGTGATGTTCGTTGCGTATGACGGAACTACGTAGAGGCTATTAGCCAATAGCTTTGGTCTCGTAATTTGATCTGAGCATGTGTGGCACTTTGTCCATTGGAATTCTCTACACACGATCGGAAAAAGTCCGATCGGATTTTGTTGTCGGAAAATTTGAGAGCAGGATCTCACATCAAAGTCCGATGGAGCCCACACACAGCCGGATTTTCCAACAACATGGTCCGATCGGACATTTTCTGTCGGAATTTCTGACCGTGTGTATGGGGCACAACAGTGAAAAATGTAAAGTAATGCACTTGGGGGGTTAAAAATATAAACACAGGTTACTTACTAGGGGAGAAACTCGGGGGGGGGTGGGGGATTTCAGGATGGAGAAGGACCTGGGGGTCCTAGTACATAACAGACTTAACCGCTTCCCGACCGGCGCACGCCGATATACGTCGACAGAATGGCACGGACAGGCATAAGGGCGTATATATACGTCCCCTTTAAGATGCCACCGGGTCGGGACCCCCGTGAGGCCGGTCGTGGGTCCCGCAGACTCGAACGCCGCAGGGACACCCGCGATCGTCTCACGGGAAGGCTGAAAGGGGAGATGCGGAAATAAACATCATCTCCCAGTGCTGCCTAGCAACTAGTGACACCGATCTCTGCTCCCTGTGATTGGAGCAGAGATCAGCATTCACTAGCTGACAGCCACGCCCCCCCCCCCCACAGTAAGAAACACACCTCTGAGCATACTTAACCCCTACACTGCCACCTAGTGGTTAACCTCTTCACTGCCAGTGTTATTTATACAGGAATCAATGCATTTAAAAAGCATTGATCGCTGTATAAATGACAATGGTCCCAAAAAAGTGTCAAAAATGTCCGATGTGTCCACCATAATGTCGCAGTCACAATAAAAATCGCTGATCGCCGCCATTACTAATAAAAAAAAAATTATTAATAAAAATGCTATAAAACTATCCCCTATCTTGTAAACGCTATAACTTCTGCGCAAACCAATCAATAATCGCTTATTGCGATTTTTTTTACCAAAAATATGTAGAAGAATACGTATCGGCCTAAACTGAGGAAAAAAAATAATTTTTATATATTTTTGGGGGATATTTGATATAGCAAAAAATAAAAAAGAATGCGTTTTTTTTTCAAAATTGTCTCTCTTTTTTGTTTATAGCGCAAAAAATAAAAAACCGCAGGGGCGATCAAATACCACCAAAAGAAAGCTCTATTTGTGGGAAAAAAAGGACGTCAATTTTGTTTGGGAGCCACGTCGCACGACCGCGCAATTGTCAGTTAAAGCGACGCAGCGCCGAATCGCAAAAAGGGGCCTGGTCCTTGGCTGCAAATTGGTCCGGTCTGAAAGTGGTTAATAGTGTGCATTGTCAAGCTGCGGAAAGCAAAGCCAGCAGAATATTAGCGTACATTAAGGTTATTACTCCAGAGATAAAATGACAATCTTTCCGCTTCATAGAACTCTGGCCAGGCCACATCTGGAGTATTCCGTCCAGTTCTGGTCACCAGTCTTCAGAAAGGAAGTGCTGGAGCTGGAGAGAGTTCGGAGAAGGGCAACAAAATTAATAAGGAGGCTGGAGAACCTCAACTACAAGGAACCACTACAAGCGCTAAATGTATTCTCCCTGGAGAAGAGATACTAGAGAGGAGATATGATAATGATATACAAATACCTCAATGGTAATCTCAGTGTAGGTTGCAAACTATTCAGTGTCAGGGAGTTTAAGAGGACACGGGGGCCACACAATGAGATTGGAGGAGAAATGGTTTAACCTTAAGCTGCGTAGGGGGTTCTTCACTGTCAGGGCGGTGAGGATGAGGAACTCTCTTCCACAATCGGTGGTGTCAACAGGAAGTATGGATAGTTTAAAAAGACTCTTGGACTTGCATCTTATCGAACACAATATACAGGGATATGGGAAATGATTATCTACAAGAACACACACCTACACAGGTTGAACTTTATTTAACCTTACCAACTCTATAACTATGTAACTCTCTCTTCTTTTTCATTGCAGGTAAATAATGGATTCCAAGCAGAAGCAATGTGCTGTCATTGAGTTGTTGATGAAGGAGGGGTGCCGGCTGTCTGACATCCACAGAAGGCTACAGAACGTTTACAGAGATGACACCATTGACAAGAGCAATGTCTTGTCATTGGTGACTCTCGGCAATGGTGTCATCTCCATAAACATTCTCTATCCTTCTGTGGATGTCGGACAGCCGGCACCCCTCCTTCATCAACAACTCAATGACAGCACATTGCTTCTGCTTGGAATCCATTATTTACCTGCAATGAAAAAGGAAAAGAAGAATTAGTATAGAGCCGGGATATGCAATAAGCGGACCTCTACCAGTCGCATGAGGCATAGCAAGACTCTGACAGCCACAAGCATGACACCCAGAGCCAGAGGCATGATGGGACTTGTAGTTTTGCAACAGCTGGAGGTCCGCTAATTGCATATCCCTGCTATAAAGAAAGAGTAAGGGCTCTTTCACACGGATGGACCGTATGTCCGTTTTTCATCCATCCATTTTCGGATGAAAAACGGACATACATGTATCCCTATGGGATAGCGGGTGTCAGCTGATGAGCATCCGCTGACACCCGATCTCGTCCGTGCCCGCTATGCTCCGTTTCTGCAGACGGAGGAAAACCCCATTTTTTCATCCGTCTGCAGAGCGGATCGGATGACGACGGACTCTACGGTCCGTCGTCACCCGATCTCCCATAGGGGAGAGCGGCGCTCTGACAGGTCCGTCCCTGCACGGAGTGCAGAGACGGACCTGTCATCTTCCTGCTCAGCGGAGATCGCTCCGGCGATCCCCGCTGAGCAAGCGGCTATCCACGTGGCGGATCTGCACTGATCCGCCCCTGGTGAAAGAGCCCTTACTCTACCAGTATCTGAAATGACCTATGTAAGTCTTTTAGCCACTTGCTGCCCGCCCTATTGAAAAAATGACAGGTGGAATTTTCCTCGTTCCGCGATCTGTCTCTGGCTGTGTGTCGGTCCGCTGACAGTACCATGTAATCGCTGTGACCAATCGCAGCAGAACACATGACATTTGTAACACTGAATGTCAACCTTTCATGCCATCCATTGTGTATAACTGCTAGCTGTGATTGGTCACAGACAGTGGCGGTCCATCCATAAGGGGTGCAGGGGTGCCGCCCCCCTATCCATGCGTCCGGCCCCCTAATGTACATGATTTTGCACTTCTGGGTCTGGGGCCCGCACTCTTGCTGCTGGAGGCCCGCCCCTCCTGTGATTGGACACAGCAGGAGCCAATCACCGGGTCTGGCCGATCGTTCGGGACACAGGCAGAATGGCGGCCTGTCTATGTAAACAAGGCAGATTGCCTTCCTGTGAGAAGGGAAGGTTGTGATCCTGTGTTCCTACAAAGCAGGAACACGGATCTCTGCCTTCCCATAGTGCAAGCACCTCCCACACAGTTACCAAGCACTCCTTAGGCACACATTTAACCCTTTGATCACCCCTGATGTTAACCCCTTCCCAGCCAGTGTCATTAGTACCTTATTGGGATTTTTTTTTACCAAACATATGTAGACATATTGGCCTAAATTTATGAAGAAATTAGATGTTTTCATTTTTTTATTGGATGTGTTTTATATCAGTAAGTCAAAAATATATATTTTTTGCTCTTTTTTTGTTTATAGCGCAAAAAATAAAAACAGCAGAGGTGACCAAATACCACCAAAAGAAAGCTCTAATTGTGGGGAAAAAAGCACATCAATTTCATTTGCGTACAGCCTTGCGCGATCGCGCAATTGTTATTTAAAATAGCGCAGTGCCGTATCACGAAATGGCCTGGTCATGAAGGGGGGTAAACCTTCCGGAGGGCAAGTGGTTAAGGTAAAAATCCTGTATTTGTCTGTGCATCCTCCCCCCACTCCCTGAACACTTACCTGACAATACTCGATCCAGCGCTGTCCCTGCCGGAGGTCTCTCTTCTCACTTCCTCCTTTCACAGATGACACAGGCAGCAGATGGAGCCATTGACACACACAGCGCGGCTCTGGAGCAACCCCCCCCCGGGCCCCCAGTTTTCCTCAGTTTAAACATTTGATGTGTTTTCTATTTTCTATTGTGAATAAAATCTGGGTGTATGAGATTTGCATATCATTGCACTTTGTTTTTATGTAGATTTTTGCACAGCGTCCCACCATTTTTTTGGGAATTGGGGTCGTATTTTAGAACAGGAAACTGGTTGCAGTTACTTGTAAATGGAAAATTTAAATTTTATTATTTTTTTTTCTTTGTAAAATCGAAAATTAGGAACTAAGTAAAGTTTAGAAATTCTTTCTGACAGTTGGGAAAGTTTTTTGCTTAGATTGTTACTTTACGAAATTGTAGCATATTGTCTTTAAGACAAATGTTGGTGGCTTGGCCCCGTCCTTCAGAGTTCAGTTTGCAGCTTGTAACTCTGTGACCCACAATAGTCTGGTATGTGGAAATGAAATGATCCTAAATTCCAGTGTGGATTGAAAATATGTACACAGATATTTCAAGAAAATGTAACAAATCTGTTAAAAAACATTACATTTTAATGTTTCTCTTTAGGGGCCCTTTACAACTGATCAGCTTTTCTTCTGTTTTTGCTTTACCAAACATGGAAGAAATTAAAGGAGAAGTACGGGGGAAGCTCATTTGGCCAGTGGTGGCTGGTGATCAAAATTTATGGGGTGGGGGGGCGCAAACAAGCTGAAAAATACTGAACTCCCCCATCAATTGCAGCCTCACTGTGCCCATCAAATGCAGCTATTGTGCCCATCATATGCAGCCACTTGTGCCCCATCCTATGCAGCCACTTGTGCCCCATCAAATGCAGCCATTGTGCCCATCAAAAGCAGCCGCTGTGGCCATCATATGCAGCCACTTGTGCCCATCATATGCAGCCACTTGTGCCCATCATATGCAGCCACTGTGCCCATCATATGCAGCCACTGTGCCCCATCATATGCAGCCAACTGTGCCCCATCATATGCAGCCACTTGTACTCAACAAATGCAGCTACTTGTGCCCCATCAAATGCTGCCACTTGTGCCCATCAAATGCAGCCACTTGTGCCCATCAAATGCAGCCACTTGTGCCCATCAAATGCAGCCTCTTGTGCCACATCATATGCAGCCACTTGTGCCCATCATATGCAGCCACTTGTGCCCCATCATATGCAGCTACCTGTGCCCATCAAATGCAGCCTCTTGTGCCACATCGTATGCAGCCACTTGTGCCCCATCATATGCAGCTACTTGTGCCCCATCAAATGCAGCCACTTGTTCCCCATCAAATGCAGCCACTTGTGCCCCATCATATGTAGCCACTTGTGCCCCATCAAATGCAGCCACTTGTGCCCATAATATGCCGCAACTTGTGCCCATCATATGTAGCCACTCGTTCCCATCAAATGCAGCCACTTGTGCCCATCAAATGCAGCCACTTGTGCCTATCATATGCAGCCACTTGTGCCCATCATATGTAGCCACTTGTGCCCATCAAATCCAGCCACTTGTGCCCATCATATGCAGCCACTTGTGTCCATCATATGCAGCCACTTGTGCCCCATCAAATTCAGCCACTTGTGCCCATCAAATGCAGCCACTTGTGTCCATCATATGCAGCCACTTGTGCCCCATCATTTGCAGCCACTTGTTCCCCATTGTATGCAGCCACTTGTGCCCCATCAAATGCAGCCACTTGTGCCCATTATATGCAGCCATTGTGCCCATCAAAAGCAGACACTGTGTCCATCATATGCAGCCACTGTGCCCATCATATGCAGCCACTGTGCCCCATCATATGCAGCCAACTGTGCCCCATCATATGCAGCCACTTGTACTCAACAAATGCAGCCACTTGTGCCCATCAAATGCAGCTACTTGTGCCCCATCAAATGCTGCCACTTGTGCTCCATCATATGCAGCCACTTGTGCCCCATCAAATTCAGCCACTTGTGCCCATCAAATGCAGCCACTTGTGCCCATCATATGCAGCCACTTGTGCAAATCATATGCAGCCACTTGTGCCCCATCAAATGCAGCCACTTGTGCCTATCATATGCAGCCACGTGTGCCAATCAAATGCAGCCACTTGTGCCCATCAAATGCAGCCACTTGTGCCAATCAAATGCAGCCACTTGTGCCCATCAAATGCAGCCACTTGTGCCAATCAAATGCAGCCACTTGTGCCCATCGAATGCAGCCACTTGTGCCCATCATATGCAGCCATTTTTGCCCATCAAATGCAGCCATTTGTGCCCGTCAAATGCAGCCACTTTTGCCCGTCAAATGCACCACCCCTTTATCTGCTCTATGCCCTTAGGGTGTAGCTATACATCCTCAGGTTGAAGTGCAATCAGAATTTGTAAAATTTGGATGCCACATCCCTATATTGAAACTATCATCAAAATTACACTATGGTATTGGCATGGGACTTTGAAGGCACAGCATTTATTCATTTATAAAAACATATTTTTTTATTGTTCATATTTTGTTTTAAAAAAAACACCAATATAATAAACACTATGTAAACAAGGCAGATCAGTGTCCTCACAGGGGAGAAGATGGGGGTCTTCCCCTAGTCAGAGCACCGCCCCCACAGTAGACATGTGCAATTCGTTTTGTTCCGAATTCGTTTCTCGTCAAAATTCGGCATATTAGATTAACATTTTTTTCTAAAACAAATTTTCTAAAAGAACGAAAATTTGAAAGAACGAAAATCCGTAAATTCAAAAATCAGAAAATCAGAAAGAACGAAAATAAGAACAAAAATTTGAAATTTCGAAGATCCCAAATTAAATTATTAACCATTATTATCGTTTTTTTAATTATTCTTATTATTAATTCATAATAAATAATAATAATAATAATAATACAAATAATAATAATAGTTATAAACTATTAAATTATAGGTATAGGAATTTCCTTTCAAATTTGGCTAACTGTTAGAACGAATATGAATTTACCTGAAGTTACGAATTATCCGAAATAACGAATGCCGCATTTATACAAATGGAACGTAACGAATTTGAATGCATCCAAAGTTACGAATTATTGAAATAACGAATGCTGATCATAACGAATGATCCGATAAATAAAATAAAAAAACGAATGACACGAAAACGAAAAAAAATTAAATATTTTCGGCAGTGCACGTCTAGTTAGCAAGCACCAGCTAGGCTCACACTGATGTTAACCCCTTCCCAGCCAGTGTCATTAGTACAGTGATAGTGCATATTTTTAGCACTGATCACTGTATTAGTGCCACTGGTCCCTCAAAAAGTGACAAAAGTGCCACTTAGTGTCCGATTTGTCCACCGCAATATCGCAGTCCCGCTGATCGCCACCATACTAGTAAAAGAAAAGAAAATCCATAAAAATATTCCATTTTTAGACGCTATAACTTTTGCGCAAACCAATCAATATACGCTTATTGGGATTTTTTTTTACCAAAAATATGTAGCAGAATACATATTGGCCTAAATTGATGAAGAAATTCGTTTTTTTTTTTTTTTTTTATTGGATGTGTTTTGTAGCAGAAAGTGAAAAATATTGTTTTTTTTTTCAAAATTGTCAGTCTGTTTATAGTGCAAAAAATAAAAAAAAAAACGCAGAGGAGATCAAATACCACCAAAAGAAAGCTCTATTTGTGGGAAAAAAAGGACATCAATTTTATTTGGGTGCAACGTCACACGATCATGCAATTGCAGTGCCATATCGCAAAAAAATGGCCTGGTCATTAAGGGGTAAAACCTTCTGGGGCTGAAGTTGTTAATTACTAAAATATGTACAGTAGTCTTTAAGCGCTGCGTATACTGTTGGCGCTATATAAATCCTGTATAATAATATTAATAATAATAATAGTCTTTATGGATCAACGCATTTCTTGGGCATTATTCTCTTCGTCAGGAACCATCAATATAGACTTTATGTATTTATGCAATCCAGATGAGATAATAAATTGTCAACAATCATCTTACATAATTACTTGGTGGTTGTTCAATTTATTATTTCATTTAGATTGCATAAATGATAGATTGTGGTGCCTGGTTTCCTCCAGACATGGCATTCAGGCCAAAGAGTTCCATCCTTGTTTCATCAGACCAGAGAATTTTGTTTCTCATGGTCTTAAGCCTTGTACACACGATCGGATTGTTGGCCAAAAAAACCATGGACTTTTGTCCGAAGGGCGTTGGCCCAAACTTGTCTTGCATACAAACGGCAAGGAATTGTTGGCCAACAAATACGAACGTAGTGACGTACTACGCTGTTTTTCAGCTCTTTAGCGCCACCCTTTGGGCTCCTTCTGCTAATTTCGTGTTAGTAGAATTTTGGTGAGTGTTAATTTGCGCTTTTCATTTTGCACTTTTCATTTCGTGCTTTACTGTATGTTTCTGAAAGGCCGTTCGTCAACCAGCCATGTTGTGGATTTGGAGGAGCTAACGTGTTATTTATTATTGGCCTTGGAGTTATTGCTTTGACCCAAGTCCAGTCCAGGAACAGGAGGAGGAGGAGTTCTTGGACCAAAAATTGGTTGCTTTATTAATCGTGACCAATTATATCATATTCCTTTGCTGCGGGAGCTCCAGGAGAATAATCCAGATGATTTTCAGAATTATCTGCGGATGACGGACCCCTGCTTTTACCAACTCTTGCCATTGGTGACCCCCTATATCAAGAAGCAGGACACATGCATGAGGCTTTTATTTTATTTTTTTGGTTGAATAATAATGATTTGATTTGGTATATTTTCTATATTTTTGGATGCATAGAATACACTTTTTAGTTAAAGTGGAGGGCCACCCTGAAAAAAAAAACTTCATAAAAATGTTAATAAAAATTTAAAATGAAAAAAAAAAAAAAAAAGTTTTTTTTTTACTTACCAGAAATGGCTGTTGCTAGGCTAGTCGTAATCTGCCTCTTCTTGTTCCGCGGAGCTGTTCTGTCTTCTGCTCCTAGCGCCGTCTTCTAGTGAATGGGGCGCGGTGTGTTATGGGAACTGTGTGTCCCACAACACATCGCGTTCCCCATTCACAAAGCGCTGCGCGACTCGCGCATGTGCAGTAGGAAACAGGCAGTGAAGCCATCAAGGCTACGCTGCCTGTTTCCCTTAGGTGGAATGGCGGCGCCGGGAACCGAGACCCGAGGGATGATCGGTCTTGGGCGGCCGACATCGCAGGCACCCATGACAGGTAAGTCTGCTTATTAAAAGTCAGCAGCTACAGTGTTTGTAGCTGCTGACTTTTCATTTTTTTTTCCCGGCTGCCCCCCCCCCCCCTTTAAGTTCTATTGGTAGATAGCATGTCTAATTTTATTTGTTTTCTTTTTTAATGCACAATAAAAAAATAGTGTAGAATAATACTTGGCTATGTGTTTTAAACTCAAAATGACAGTTTGGGAGTCGGCAGTTACATTTTTAAAAAATACAATGTAAAATTGACAAGGGACATGTTTTCATCTTTCATTTTTAATAAATTTGCAAAGATTTCAAACAAACTTTTTTCACGTTGTCATTATGGGGTATTGTTTGTAGAGTTTTGAGGAAAATAATAAATTGATTCCATTTTGGAATAAGGCTGTAACATAACAAATTGTGGAAAAAGTGAAGCGCTGTGAATACTTTCCGGATGCACTGTATATTTAACAGAGCAAAAGGGACCAGATTGCAGAAATTCATAGTTGGGGTTTACATTCCCTTTAAATGATACATCAGTGAGAAATCACTTCCAGTTTTTCGGTGTTGAGTAGCTGCCGGTGCAAAGTAGCTGTAATGAAACCAGCAAATAAATGATGGATTTACCTAGAGGGAAAATGAATGCAAATAAAAAAAGACTTCTATTACTGAATGACAAGAAGATGCAAAATGTAAGCAAATGGCGAAGCAATGTAACAAACGTGTATTGAACATTCTTCCACTACTACTATAGAGCAGGGGTGAGCAATTCATTTTCCCAAGTGGCCACAGGAGAAACTGGGACTGTTGTGGGGCCAAACTTAAAGGGTAACTCCACTGTCTTGGGAAAAAAATATTGCAGGTAAAAAAATAATCTAGCATTTACTAGACATGTGCACAATAGAAAAATTTGTTTCGTTTCGTTTAGTTTCTGTTCGTTTCCGTTGATTCGTAATTTCGTAAGTCGTCGGTGTTCTTATCCGTAACGATTCGTAATTTCGTAAGTCATCGGTGTTCTTATCCGTAACGATTCGTATTTTTGTAAGAGTTATTTTTTCGTTGATTCGTTTTTTCCGTTAGATTAATTTTCGCTTATTCGAAATTCGGACGCATTCGTATTTTCGTAGATTTAGTTACATTCGTACTTTCGTTAGATTGATTTATTCGTACTTTCGTAACATTGTTTTCGTAGATTCGTAATCGGAGCATAATTCATATTTTTATGTAATGTGTATGCTATTATTACATTTTAAGAGACACGGAAAATTACGAATCGAAAAAAAAAGTTACGAATGTACGAATTTTTTCGTCCAACCATTCGAAGCACGTTAAGCAACGCCATTGTAAGAGACACAGAAAATTACGATTCGAAAAAAAAAAAAAGTTACGAATGTACGAATTTTTTCGTCCAACCATTCGAAGCACGTTAAGCAACGCCATTGTAAGAGACACAGAAAATTACGATTCGAAAAAAAAAAAAAAGTTACGAATGTACGAATTTTTTCGTCCAACCATTCGAAGCACGTTAAGCAACGCCATTGTAAGAGACACGGAAAATTACGATTCGAAAAAAAAAAAAAAAGTTCCGAATGTACGAATTTTTTCATTCAATCCATTTGAAGCACGTTGACACGGAAAATTACGAATCGAAAAAAAAAAAAAAAAGTTACGAATGTACAAATTTTTTCGTTCAATCCATTCGAAGCACGTTAAGCAGCGCCATTGTAAGGGACACGGAAAATTACCAATTCAACAAAAAAAAAAAAGTTACGAATGTACAAATTTTTTCATTCATTTTGATTTTCGTTGTTCCTGTTTTCATTTTTCGAATTTTCTTCTTTCATAGTTTCGGTTATTTCGGATTTTCGTTGTTTTTCATATTCGTTCGATAACGAATTTTAACGGAAAACGAATGAAAAAGAAACGAATTGCACATGTCTAGCATTTACAATTGTGACACAAGCCATGTTGTAATTTATTGTTAATAATAATGACCTTTCCTTTTCAATCGGCAGCACTGTCATTTTCTGCAAAATGCAAGATGGAGGCCTTGAGGTGTTCTGTACACAGATGGTATACAGAGCGCCCCCCCCCAGAAATGTAATGCCCTGCTTGTGTGATTGGCTCACTGATTTTCCCAGAAGTCTGCACTAAGATACAAGTCAGATTTCGGGCATCCCCTACAACAGTGATGGCGAACCTTGGCTCCCCAGATGTTTTGGAACTACATTTCCCATGATGCTCAACTACACTGCGGAGTGCATGAGCATCGTGGGAAATGTAGTTCCAAAACATCTGGGGTGCCAAGGTTTGCCATCACTGCCCTACAACAAACATTTCTATTTTGGTGAGATATTATTATTATTATACAGGATTTATATCGCGCCAACAGTTTAGAGTATAAATAGTGCGCAATATCAACCTTAGTCTATTTAGATCAGCAGGTGAGGTTAAAAGACAAATGTCATGGTATAATAAAATATATAAGTGCTTGCGTGACAATCCCAGGTGCACAAAAATATATATATAAACTTCAAGTTACAATGAGGTTGTAACCAATTTAATAAATAAATGCACAATGTGTTAAAAATAAATACAATGTGTTTTAAATAAATAATGTGCTTCAAAATGTGAGTAAAAACAAGTATGTGTTATAATGTGTCAAAGAAAGAAAATATCCAGTTTATGCCAGTGATGCATATGGGGATATATAAATTCCAAAAGCCAATACAGGCTTGACCTGATGGATTAGCTAATTAATTGATGAATTAATTAATGAATTAATGGGTAAACGGCCGCCAGTTAAATATTATATTAATCCCATAGGTGATAGCAGTCCATTAAATGAGTTAGATAATTAATGAAATAACTCTTCACATCCACTAATGATATCCGGGACACAATTAGAAATGCTAGAGAAAAAAAAAAAGAGAGAAAAAAAGAAACTTCCCTTTATGCTGGGAATGTAGGGCTTTTTTCCTTTTGGTTCCTCCTGATATCTTGCTCCGGTATGATATAAAAGAAAAAGACACAAACAAAAAACCATTGCGCAGCGCTCTATTCAACCATCAAACAAAGAAGTTCTTTTAGGTGGTTGCCTACAGGTATACAACTCACATGTACCCAGTAGGTATTTGCACGTTCCAATCCTGCTGATGGTCAGGCTCAGATAGGGGGCTGTCAGCCCTTTCCTCCTCACTGTGCTGTGCTTAGCACTGTCACTTGGGCTCCTCCTCCCGACGCGTGTCATCACAGGTCACGTGACTTTCCCTTGAGAAAGTCACGTGACCTGTGATGACACGCGTCGGGAGGAGGAGCCCAAGTGACAGTGCTAAGCACAGCACAGCACAGTGAGGAGGAAAGGGCTGACAGCCCCCTATCTGAGCCTGACCATCAGCAGGATTTGAACGTGCAAATACCTACTGGGTACATGTGAGTTGTATAGCTGTAGGCAACCACCTAAAAGATCCTCTTTGTTTGATGGTTGAATAGAGCGCTGCGCAATGGTTTTTTGTTTGTGTCTTTTTCTCTTTTATATCATACCGGAGCAAGATATCAGGAGGAACCAAAAGGAAAAAAGCCCTACATTCCCAGCATAAAGGGAAGTTTCTTTTTTTCTCTCCTTTTTTTTTTTTTTTCTCTAGCATTTCTAATTGTGTCCCGGATATCATTAGTGGATGTGAAGAGTTATTTCATTAATTATCTAACTCATTTAATGGACTGCTATCACCTATGGGATTAATATAATATTTAACTGGCGGCCGTTTACCCATTAATTCATTAATTAATTCATCAATTAATTAGCTAATCCATCAGGTCAAGCCTGTATTGGCTTTTGGAATTTATATATCCCCATATGCATCACTGGCATAAACTGGATATTTTCTTTCTTTGACACATTATAACACATACTTGTTTTTACTCACATTTTGAAGCACTTTATTTATTTAAAACACATTGTATTTATTTTTAACACATTGTGTATTTATTTATTAAATTGGTTACAACCTCATTGTAACTTGGAGTTTATATATATATTTTTGTGCACCTGGGATTGTCACGCAAGCACTTATATATTTTATTATACCATGACATTTGTCTTTTAACCTCACCTGCTGATCTAAATAGACTAAGGTTGATATTGCGCACTATTTATACTCTAGTATTTATTTGCTTATTCTTTTAAGTGTAGGACACACTTTAATGGCGCAGCATATCATTTGGTCATCTTATCTATTTTATTTGGTTTTCTAAAACATTTTTAATATAATAATAATAATATTGGTATAATAATATTATTATAATAATATTAATATTTTTATTCTCCTATCAGCGCTTTAGTACTCACTTTGCACAGATACAGTTACAATACAGTAAAATACAAGAGGATTAAAGGATATGTAAAGGTTCTTAAAAACAAAAAACAAAAAACAAAAAAACATGTCATATTTACCTCCTCTGTGCAGTTGGTTTTCCACTTCTGGGGTCCCTCAGCGGCGTTCCTGGCTCCTCCTCTTCTCGAGTGCCCCGTTGGAGAGCCGCTCTCCCTCGGTGGCACTAGTGCGGGCGCGCTGCTGCATCCTTAGACACAGACAGCAGGACTCGGCCCCGCCCCCCAGCTCCCGCATCATTGGATTTGATTGACAGTAGCAGGAGCCAATGGTTGCGCTGCTATCAATCTATCCAATCAGGACCCAAGACAGCGGCTGGAGCGTCCCCGTCGCTGGAAAGACCGGGTTCAGGTAAGTAAAAGGGGGGCTGCTGCATCACAGGAGGTTTTTCACCTTAATGCATGGAATGTATTAAGGTGAAAAACCTTGAGGGTTTACAATTTCTTAAGAGGGCCCTGCTCATAAGAGCTTACAATCTAATAGGTCAGGTGGTACAAAAGATTGTAACTGTGAGGAATGAGCTGATGGAAGTGGTAAAAGATTAGCTGGAGGTGTGACAGGCTTCCCTGAAGAGATAAGTTTTCAGAGATCGCCTGAAGGCAGCTAGAGTAGGGGATAGCCAGACAGATTGGGGCAGGGAGTTCCAGAGGATGGGAGAGGCTCTGGAGAAATCCTGGAGATGAGCATGGGAGGAGGAGACAAGGGAGCTAGAGAGTAGGAGGTCTAGGGAGGAGCAGAGAGGACGGTTTGGGTGATATTTGGAGACAAGATTGGTGATGTTTGTAGCTTGGAGTAGAGTTGTGAATGGCTTTGTATGTTGTGGTTAATATTTTGAATTGGGCGATCGGGAGCCAATGTAGGGATTGGAGGAGAGGGTTGGCAGATACTGAGCGGTTGGTAAGGTAGATGAGTTTGGCAGCACCATTCATGATTGACTGAAGAGGAAAAAGCCTATGGAGAGGCAGGCCAATGAGAAGGGAGTTAGCAATAGTCAAGGTGAGAGATAACGAGGGAGTGAATGAGGAGCTTGGTGGTTTCATTAGTTAAAAGGGGTGAAGTTTAGAGATGTTACGGAGGTGAAGTCTACAATATAACCAAAGGATTAATCACGTCTAAAGGGATTCAGACCCTGCCACTTTCACTAATGTAAAAAAACACCCCCATTCACACTCACTTTCCACATGGACACAGACAAATAAACAGCTATTTCTTAATAATAACAAAAAGTTAAATTCTGCAGCAAAGTTTGTTAAAATCCCTGCAATGTATATAGATCACCCAGAGGGGAATGTTTTTTTTTTTAATACAAAAGTGGAGTTACTCTTTGATCCCCTCCCATCCAGCCTATTGTGTTATCCTGGGAGGGCATCCTAGGGGGGGGGGGGTGCACAGTGGCACAATCTGTGACCTGTCCCGTGGACACAGCAGAACACAGATCACTGTACTGGCCTGCTGTGCGTAGCTCTGGTACCATGTGATAACTGTGACCAATCACCGCTATCACGTCAGTCGTCAACAATGGCTTTCATTCATAGCCCTTCATTCTGTAGTATTATGATCTCGGTGATCACAGTACCAGTGATCACATGGTACAGGGGCCATTCACAGCTATCACAATAGTATACAATGACACATGAATGGCCCTTGAAATTTTCCACATTTTGTCATGTTACAACCAAAAACATAAATGTATTTTATTGGGATTTTATGTGATTGACCAACACAAAGTGGCACATAATTGTGAAGCAAAAGGAAAATGATAAATGTTTTTCAAATGTTTTTACAAAGAAATATGTGAAAAATATGTGCATTGTATTCAGCCCCTTTTACTCTGATACTCCTAACTAAAATCTAGTGGAACCAATTGCCTTCAGAATTCACCTAATTAGTAAATAGATTCCACTTGTGTGTAATTTAATCTCAGTATAAATACAGCTGTTCTGTGAAGCCCTCAGAGGTTTGTTAGAGAACCTTGGTGAACAAACAGGATGATGAAGGCCAAGGTACACACCAGACAGGTCAGGGATAACGTTGTGGAGAAGTTTAAAGCAGGGTTAGGTTATAAAAAAATATCCCACGTTTTGAACATCTCACAGTGACCAATCACAGAGATCACAATAGTACCCAATGAATGGCTATGAATGAAAGCCATTGTTGACAACTGACATGTGATAGTTGAAAGGAAATAAATTGTAGATTGTTTTAGGGGTCCCTCTCTGCTATGGTGTGCTTTCCA
This sequence comes from Lithobates sylvaticus, assembly GCA_028564925.1. Classification (NCBI taxonomy): domain Eukaryota; kingdom Metazoa; phylum Chordata; class Amphibia; order Anura; family Ranidae; genus Lithobates; species Lithobates sylvaticus. The sequence goes on along the minus strand of CM053030.1, from coordinate 516,240,563 downwards.
ATTCCGAAACCAGGCCTGTGAGATTAGCCCTTTGACAATGAAACATACAGCAAATGTCTCCGAGCAAATCTAAATCTTTATTCTTGGATGTGAATATAAGAGGGGCTTTCAGAAAGTACCGCCCTTTGACAAATTATCCAATCATATACAGAGACATATAAGTACAGTCTAACGCCCACAGTGAAACTAATTATTTCTAAAATATCACATGCTTTACAAGAAATGAAACTAAAGAGAAGATTACAGTATTATGGAAAAACGAAACTAGATTAGCAAGACTTGAGCATATCTGACAAAATGGATGTTAGAGACACACAAAATGGAAACTGACTATAATACAAAGAAGTAGTTAAACTAAATATCCCTTCAATCCCCTCTTAGATCATATAAGATGATCTCTACATTCTATGTTGTGTTTTAATACTTCTTTGGGGCTGTGGCATAGATTGCCTGATGACTCTTCATGTATGTCATGTAAGATAGAACCTTATCATCAGGAGATTGAAGGCGCGCAATTATGCAAGTGCAACGTTTAAAACAGAGGTAAAGAATCAGAGCAAGGATAAATATCATAACAAGGACAATGTCTTTTAACCATGAAAATATACCTCCAAGCCCAAATCCTGCATTGGCAAATGGGCTCCATGTTTTAGCAATGTCCCTAGCTTCCTGCTGGAGCTGGCCTCTAGGGGATGTCCCCTTTTTATCCACCGGACAGGTCACAGATTGTGCCGCTGTGCACCCCCCCCCCCCCCCCTAGGGTGCTCACGAGGTGTGCAAGTGGGAAAACGTCATATGATGCCCTCCTAGGATAACACAATAGGCTGGATGGGAAAATCCCAATAACATACATTTTCATTTTTGGTTGTAACATGCCAAAATGTGGAAAGTTTCAAGGGGTATGAATACTTTTTCAAGGCGCTGTACAATGCTCATCACTGTAATAAGCAATTATAGGGTTAAAAAAAAGAAGAAAACCTGATCACCTCCCTAGAGTAGTACAGTGTCACTATGTTGGTATCAGTGGATGGAAATATGCCATATTGCTGGTGTCAGTAGAAGTAGAAGGAAATGGGCCCCAGCATTAGCTTAGGGCTGGAGAGAAGAAAAAAATTGATGGTTAGAAAATGTTGTAAAACTGTAAAATTGAAACCAGCCAGGTGTCCTAAATGAGCTGTGTCTGTCCTAATTTCTTTCATTTAATACCTCGTTATTTATTTAATCCAACGTACAGCTATAGTGAATGACACAAACCTTAACTCATCCTACTGGCAGGCGATCAAAGGCATCGAATTAGCAGCTGTATCATCAGTTTTTATTGCGGTTCTGTAACATTCAGGTTTCTGAGTCGAGGGGCTCAGCTCAATACGTGATTGGCTGTAATGCTGTTTTTTCAGCAATGCGATTGTTATACAGATAATCAGTCTGGCAAATAACGCACGCTTAGCGAACTGAGCATTGGATATTAAGGTGACTTAAGGCGGAACTGAACTCTCTCAATCAAAAGGAAAAATGTTTAATCCTTATGCTGCTAGCATTAATGAATAGATAGGAAGGTATACTATATTTACTTATTTTAGACTTTTTTTTACATTTCTACAGTTACTTCCTGGTGTCTGGCCTAGGTAGGGTCGCCACCTTTTCATCAAGCCAAACCCAAAAACTTTAGTGGCGCGAACAGCAAGTTTTTTTTATTGCAGTTTACACTATAGGATTGTAAAATACATGGGACACCTTTGGGTGCCTCAATAAGGCTGGTTTCACACCGGAGCGTTGCGGGCGGCGGCGGTAAAGCAGCGCTATATTTAGCGCTGCTTTACCGTCGTTTTACCTGCGGTATGCGGCCGCTAGCGGGGTGGTTTTAACCCCCGCTAGCAGCCGAAAAAGGGTTAAAACTCCCCGCAAAGCGCCGCGGCAGCGGCGCTTTGCCGGCGGTATCCCCGCGGTGTCCCATTGATTTCAATTGGTAGGAGCGGTATAGGAGGGGTGAATACACCGCTCCTATACCGCTCCAAAGATGCTGCTAGCAGGACTTTTTTTACCGTCCTGCTAGCGCACCGCTCCAGTGTGAAAGCCCTCAGGGCTTTCACACTGGAGACACAGCAGCAGCTGTTTCAGGTCGGTTTGCAGGCGCTATTTTTAGCGCAATAGCACTTGCAAACCGCCCCATTGTGTGGAAGCAGCCTAAGAGTAATATTGCAGCACATGTAGCATCCTGTGATGAACAGTAGGTGTAGCCAAATTGTATTACTAATGGGAGATACTTAAGTAGCGTAGTTAAATCAAACAAGGTCAGTCTGTCCCCCAGTGCAGTCTGTCCCCCAGTTCAGTCTGTCCTCCAGTACAGTCCCCCCCAGGTCAGTTTGTCCCCCAGTACATCCCCCCAAGGTCAGTCTGTCCCCATTACATCCCCCCCCAGGTCAATCTGTACCCCAGTACATCCCCCCCAAGTCAGTCTGTCCCCCAGTACAGTCCCCCCCAAGGCCAGTCTGTCCCCCAGTACATCCCCTCATAGGTCAGTCTGTCCCCAGTACATCCCCCCAGGTCAGTCTGTCACAGAGTACACCCCCCAGGTCCATCTGTCCCCCAGTACATCCCCTCCCAGGTCAGTCTGTCCCCCAGTACATCCCCCCAGGTCAGTCTGTCCCTGAGTACACCCCCCAGGTCCATTTGTCCCCCAGTACATCCCCCCAGGTCAGTCTGTCCCCCAGTACAGTCCCCCCCCAGGTCAGTTTGTCACCCAGAACATCCCCCCAGGTCAGTCTGTACCCCAGTACATCCCCCCAGGTCAGTCTGTCCCCCAGTACATCCCCCCCAGGTCAGTCTGTCCCCCAGTGAAGTCCCCCCCAGGTCAGTCTGTCCCCCAGTACACCCCCCAGGTCCATCTGTCCCCCAGTGCATACCCCCCAGGTCAGTCTGTCCCCAAGTACATCCCCCAGGTCAGTCTGTCCCCCAGTACATCCCCCCCAGGTCAGTCTGTCCCCCAGTACATCCCCCCAGGTCAGTCTGTCCCCCAGTATAATCCCCCCCAGGCCAGTCTGTATCACAGTTAAAGCATCCCCCATCAATATAATTAAAAGCACTGAAAGCCGATGGGAGGAAAGAGGGAGATAGGAGGACTGGTGTTGCAGAGCTGTCACTGATGTTTCTGGGTTTCAGGTGGACTGAAACCCGGACAAAAGGATCTAAAACTCGGACTGTTCGGGTGAATCCCGGACAGGTGGCAACCCTAGGCCAAAATGAGGTCATACTTCCCAAGAGTCCTCAGGAGGGGAGGATGGGGCTTTCTCAGCTAAGCACACTCTACTGCCTGCATGCCTGAGCTAAGGGCAGATGGATTCCAGGAAGTAAATGCTACAGGAATCATCTGCCCTTACTCAAGATGACCATGGCTAGAAATGCTGTGGGGGGGGGGGGGGGTTCAAAGTGATTTCTCAACAAAATAAAGCATGGAGACATGAATGTATGGGTGAGTTTGCTTTGAAGGTTAAAAATGAATAAAGTAGCATTTTCAGTTTGTAGTGTTCAGATACAGTTTTGTTTCGGTTTAACCACTTAGATTCCAGTGTTGTATAAAAAAGGCCTCAGGAGTCAACTTCTGCGTGGACATAAAACACTAATATAGGGCGGGCACAATGTCATTAGAAATGTTAGCGATTGCTAACCCATACTTACCAAGACTTAAAGGGGAGGGCGGGTTAAACAAAAAAAAGAATTTAAAGTCAGCAGCTACAAACACTGTAGCTGCTGACTTTTAATAAGGACACTTACCTGTCCAGGGAGCCAGCGATGTCGGCGGCCCAAGGCCGATCCGTCCGCCGGATTGGGTGCCGATGCCGCCATCTTAACGAAGGGAAACAGGCAGTGGAGCCTTGCGGCTTCACTGCCCGTTTCCTACTGCGCATGCGCAAGTCACGCTGCGCTTTGTGAGTGGGGCGCGCTGTGTGCTGGGATACACACAGTTCCCAGAACACAGTGCGCCCCATTCCCCAGACGACAACGCGAGGAGGAGAAGACTGAAGACCACCGCGGTGTAGGAAGTGGCAGATTAGGACGATCTGCCTAGCAACAGCCATTTCTGGTAAGTTAAAAAAAAATATTTTTTTTCTACTTTTTTTTTTTTTTGGAGCATTTTTATGCAATTTTTTTTTTTTTTTTTAGGGTCGACCTCCCCGTTAACCCACCATCAACTTCCAGCCCCCAAGACCCAACCCACTTATTGAACTGCCCTGCCCAATTCCCACCTCTATGCAGAGACTGCCCACTCATCACTGTAATGAATGTCACATCATGTTACTGCCCAGTTACTCATAATTGGGTGACACTATGAGGTTAATTTACTAAAGGCAAATTGGCTGTGCACTTTGCAAAGTGCAGTTGCACTCTGCAAGAGCAGTTGCTCCAGAGCTCCTTGCACGTGATCAGTGGCGTAACTAGAACCTTCAGGGCCCCGGTGCAAGAAACCATGAAGGGCCCTCCTGACCCCCAGCCGGGGCCCTTTTTCCGAGTCCGGTGGTGGAACTCCAGGACTCCAGGGCTTGGTCACAGGTACGACTTTTGTGAGCCCTGTAGTTCCACCACTGGTATCAGCAGTTTTTTTTTATTATTTTTTAGAAGGGGTTCCTGCCCCCAAGGGAAATGGGGTCCATGTCCTCTGGTGAGAAGTGGGTCCTGTTCCTAGGGGAGATGGGGTCCCCATTGGAGATGGGGTCCCTGTCCCCAGGTGAGAAGATCTCCCAGAAAGACCTGTCAACATCTTTGTATGACGGGAAGGAGGGGGGGTGCTGGCAGACAAGCTTGTTTGCCCGGGAGAAGCATGCAGTACAGTGTGAGCCGGACTCAGGGGGCTGGACTGGGGAGGACAGACACCAGACTGAGCAGCACTGCATGGAGCAGGAGAGGGGGACCCGGAGGAGCGGCAGAGGACACAGGTTGTGTGGGGAATGCACAACTAAAGAGCAGCCAGTGCGGTAGTCGAGCATGGAGCTCCGCTAGTCACCTCCAGCCACCCGTGCGCCCGGTGCCTAACCGCCTATGCTGCCACCGGCCATATGTAGAGGGGGCAGCATGGGCCCCTTGCAGCACAGGGCCCGGTTGCGCTCGCGACTGCTGCATCCCCTATAGTTACGCCCCTGCACGTGATTGGGTAATCTTTGCAAAGTGAAGCTTTACCTCATTTACAAAGCTCTGGAGCAACTGCAAAGTGCACAGTCTATTTGCCTTTAGTAAATCAACCCCTATGATCCCAGGACATAGCACGGGACACAGTATGATTAAAAACAAAGATGTGGTGCTGTCCCGGCAAATCCAGGTCTGTTGCAGGGACGTGCGGTGAGGTGAGTTGAGGTGAGTAACACACAGGTTACATATGCCGCATTTCCATAAAGCGAGAGCAATAATTCTAGCACTAGGCCTCCTCTGTAACTCTAAACATGTAACCTGTAAAAAAAAAAAAAAATTTAAAGCGTCGCCTATGGAGATTCTAAAGTGCTGAAGTTTGGCGCTATTCCATGAGAGTGCGCAATTTTAAAGCAACAGCTCCCTGGGATTGGCTGGGGTAACACAGCCAACGCTTAGCACACTGAGCAGGCCTTACTAATAAACACTAGACATGTGCAATTCGTTTCGTTTCTTTTCGTTATTTTCGTTCATTCGTTATCGTACGAATGAACGAACGATTCGCTAAAAATTTTAACGAATAACGAATCGTTCGGATCGAACGAATCCGAAAACAACGAAAATCCGTGTCGCTTACAATGGCGCTGCTTAATGTGCCTCGAATGGATTGAACGAAAAAATTCGTACATTCGTAACTTTTTTTTTTTTTTTTTTTCGATTCGTAATTTTCCGTGTCTGTTACAATGGCGCTGCTTAACGTGCTTCGAATGGATTGAACGAAAAAATTCGTACATTCGTAACTTTTTTTTTTCGATTCGTAATTTTCCGTGTCTCTTAAAATGTAATAATAGCATACACATTACATAAAATTATGAATTATGCTCCGATTACGAATCTACGAATGTTACGAATGTTACGAATGTACGAATAAATACGAATGCGTCCGAATTTCGAATAAACGAATAAACGAAAATTAAACTAACGGAAAAACGAATCAACGAAAAAATAACTCTTACGAAAATACGAATCGTTACGAATACGAACACCGACGACTTACAAATTTACGAATCGTTACGAATCAAAGGAAACGAAAAAAACAAAACGAAAATAAACTAATTTTTTTGTTGTGCACATGTCTAATAAACACAGCTGCCCTGATTACAGTGAGCAATTCAATTTACCTAAACAGAACAATTACAGCCACACTGGCTATAGTGAGACAACTAGATTTACCTATCAAAAACATAGCTTCACAAACCACAGTGGGCCAACACTAAATCTCTCTATCTAATCCTAGCACCTACCTAGGAGGGTGCTACAGTTCTATTAGAGCACATTCAAATATTCCTCTAGATACCCAAAACTGCTCTGGAACACTATGCCTTCGACAAGCAGTTGAAGGCCCCTTTCTCTGTCCTCTATCTGACCAGAGATGACCTCTCTGACTCTGAGAATTTATATTGGGCACTAGACCCCAATTACTTTTGAGTTATACTTGCAAACAAATGTAAAACCGTAGCCTTCATCTTACTTCTCCTGTTTCCTGCCTGTGGGGGCCGCTAATTCAGCGCCACACGTTAATCCTCAAAGGCTGGTCTCCTTCACTCCCCTCAGTCTGATGTCATAGTCAGCCAATGGGAATTGTCCACATCATGACTGCAGATAACTGGAGGAAGGACTGATCCAGGCCCAGCATTAGATGATCACATGACCCCGAGGGGTGTACTCACTTTTGTTGCCAGCGATTTAGACATCAATGGCTGTGTGTTGAGTTATTTTGAGGGGACAGCAAATTTACACTGTTATACAAGCTGTACACTCACTACTTTACATTGTAGCAAAGTGTAATTTCTTCAGTGTTGTCACATGAAAAGATAGAAGAAAATATTTACAAAAATGTGAGGGGTGTACTTACTTTTGTGAGATATGGTATCTTCCATAGGTGTGGAGCCCTAAATTTAAAATGAGCTTCACTATAAAACTCACTACTGCGACATCCAGAGGAGCAACACCTTTTCATATTTCCATGGGGCAGCCGCAACCTATATAGGTAAGCTTGTACATAGGGAGGGCAGCGTCAATTGTGGCCTCCCAGGATGACACAGCAGGAGAGTCCAACGAGCTCCACTTCAACAGTATTTCTTTCTTGGCATTATATAATAGGTAAGATATCAATAGCTTCAGATGATGAGAGCGTTGCTCCTCCTCATAGAGTCCAAGCAAGGTCAGTTCAGGTGTAATTGAAGGTTAATGAACTCAAAAAAATTGGGCCCAAAGGGAGTGAGCTTGGGACAATCCCAGAACATATGCAAATAAGTTCCCAAATGTAGTCGGCAGAGAGAGCAGGTAGGATCCCGCTCTGGATATATCCTTTGGAGTTTTATATAGTATAGTACTGTATAGTAAATCCTATGTAAAAATGTAACCTGTATAAATTTGTCCCTAGAGGAAATTATCAACTTGGGGCCCTGTCCTAAATGTAGCACCCTCAAGTGTGCTACTAGAGTCAGAGAAGGTAAAACATATTCTGACCCATGTTAAACCCTGTGAGTCTTAATATGGGTCAGGGTTATTAGAGTTCAGGGCAGCATGATTTATACAGACAGATCTCTGGTGCCTCCCCTGGTTCTGGAAAGTTGGAGAACATTCTGGAAACTAGAGGGCGGAGGCTAGTAGGGTTGTTCTGCATATCAGCCCATCGCTGCATGCCAAGGTCCTAGGTGTAGTCCTGGACTCTGAACTCTCCTTTAAGCCCCATGTCCAATCAATGTCCAAACATTGAGACTGTTGGGGCCCTCGAGGCAAGCCCCATAGTCTTGGGGGGGTTGTGCTCTGCCTCAGGCCGGGGCTCAGGTGCTGGCCAGGGAGGATCCTGACACCAGGAAAAGCATGGAAGGAGTCTCCCCTGAGAGGCAGCAGGAGCAAGAATGACAGTGTGATTACTACAACATGGTGCAGGGACTTGCAAGGGGGGAGACTGCCACACATAGCAGGTCTCTCTGAAAGATAGTGGTGTGCTTAAATCTTCCCTATCTTGCCCTGGGAGATCTCCAGAGATTCAATTGGGTACACTGGTGAAGAAGCAGCCAGGTGGGCTGTTGGAGAAGCAGCCAGGTAGAGCTGGGACCAGAGTCTACAAGAGAGTTGGAAGTACTCCAGGATTCAGTTCACAACACATTGGGATACTTTCAAAGGGACTAAGAGTTCCTAGCCTGCAAGGGGCTGTTGCTGATCTTACAGAGAATGTTAGTTACTAAAGGAGGAATCAAAGCTGTACAGACCAAGAAAGAGGAATCAATTGGAGTTGTACGGAGTAAAGGAGAGAAGAATCAATTGGAGCTGTAAATAGGGAGGAAGTTGTCCCTGGTTTTGTTACTATTGAGTTGGGCATCCCATAATTCCTATCCCTAAGTTGTTACCCCTAAACAAAGCTCAAGGACTGTTCACTGTGTTCGGATGAACGCTGAAGCACTTGCCTGGCTATGCACCAGTGGGAAACCCTTTAATCTGAAACCCCTATGGGAGTAGTGCTACATGAACAATCCTCCCAATCCTCTCTATCCAGTGAGGGAATATCGTCCTTCCAGAGCTCCCATAATCGGTCTATTTTAGGGGAGTTTACACATAATAGTGCCCCATAAAGGGAATATAAGGGTTTATGTAGATCACCTTGGGACAGCAGTTCCTCAGGGTAGGGTGAAAACTGTATTCTGGACACATGTTGCAGCCCCAAGTATCGGAACAACTTTGCCTGCGGTAGGTGGAACTGACCAGAAAGCTGGGGGAAAGGCAACAGGACCCCAGAAGGCATAATCAGTCAAAGTCTTGATGCCATACTGCGTCCACAGTTGGGGATCCGGGATAGAGCGAAAGAGAGAAATGGAGGGGTTTCCCCAAAGAGGCTGGGCTGGAGACCACTGATTGGGCTTCACAAAACTACGTCGAGTCATCATCCAAACTCTCATGCCCCGTACTCACGATCGGACTTTCCGACAACAAAACCGTGGATTTTTGTTCGAAGGATGTTGGCTCCAAGTTGTCTTGCATACACACGGTCACACAAATGTTGGCCAACAATTACGAACGTAGTGATGTTCAAGGCGTACGTGATATCTCCATTGCGAACGCTAGTTATACCTCCGGCTCGTACTTTATTCCGAACATGCGTGAACATTTGTCTGACGGACTTGTGTACACACGATCGGAAAGTCCGACAACAAACATTTGTTGGCGGAAAATTTGAGAACCCACAGCTGGGAATCCGGGATAGAGCGAAAGACAGAAATGGAGGGGTTTCCCCAAAGAGGTTGGGCTGGAGACCACTGATTAGGTTTCACAAAACTACGTCGAGCCATCATCCAAACTCTCATGCCCCGTACACACGATCAGACTTTCCGACAACAAAACCGTGGATTTTTGTTCGAAGGATGTTGGCTCCAAGTTGTCTTGCATACACACGGTCACACAAATGTTGGCGAACAATTACGAACGTAGTGACGTACAAGACGTATGTGATATTTCCATTTCGAACGCTAATTATATCTCCTTACTGGATTCCGAGCATGCGTGGACTTTTGTCCGACGGACTTGTGTACACACGCTCGGAAAATGTCCGACAACAAACATTTGTTGGCGGGAAATTTGAGAACCTGCTAGCCAACATTTGTTGGTGGAAAGTCTGACAACAAATGTTGTCAGACAAAATCTGATCGTGTGTACGGGGCATTAGAGTTGCTTGCGTGGGGCCAAGGATAGCATCATACACTTTATGACCCCCTTACACTATAGCTAATGAGCCCAGATAGGTCGCTAGACATGTGCAATTCGTTTCGTTTTAATTAGTTTTTTCCGTTAAAATTTGTTATATTCGTTCATTCGTTATCGTACGAATGAACAAATGATTCGCTAAAAATTTTAACGAATAAAGAATTATCGAATCGAACGAATATGAAAAACAACGAAAATCCAAAATAACCAAATTAGAAACAACGAAACTATGAAAGAAGAAAATCCGAAAAACGAAAACAGGAACAACGAAAATCAAAATGAACGAAAAAATTCATACATTCGTAACTTTTTTTTTTTGTTGAATTGGTAATTTTCCGTGTCTCTTCCAATGGCGCTGCTTAACGTACTTCGAATGGATTGAACGAAAAAAATTCGTACATTCGTAACTTTTTTTTTTTTTTTTATTGCGATTCGTAATTTTTTGTGTCCCTTACAATGGCGCTGCTTAACGTACTTCAAATGGATTGAACGAAAAAATTCGTACATTCGTAACTTATTTTTTTTTTTTCCGATTCGTAATTTCCCGTGTCTCTTACAATGGCGCTGCTTAACGTGCTTCGAATGGATTGAACGAAAAAATTCGTACATTCGTAACTTTTTTTTCCGATTAGTAATTTTCCGTGTCTCTTACAATGTAATAATAGCATACACATTACATAAAATTATGAATTATGCTCCGATTACGAATCTACGAAAACAATGTTACGAAAGTACGAATAAATCAATCTTACGAAAGTACGAATGTAACTAAATCTACGAAAATACGAATGCGTCCGAATTTCGAATAAACGAACATTAAACTAACGGAAAAACGAATCAACGAAAAAATAACTCTTATGAAAATACGAATCGTTACGAATACGAACACCGGCGACTTACGAATTTACGAATCGTTACGAATACGAACACCGACGACTTACGAAATTACGAATCGTTACGAATCAACGGAAACGAAAATAAACAAATTTTTCTATTGTGCGCATGTCTGTAGACCGCCACCAAACAAAAGACGATCTGCTGTATCTTTAAAAAAAAAAAAAAAGGAAGTTTTGGCTTTAGATAGACTTTAACACACACTGATAAGGATATTTACATATAGCCTTTATTAGGATATAAAAAAAAAAAAGAAACCTTTCAAAGACGATCCATCCTTTAAGGCACGGCAGGAGGATTTGGCTCCTGTCCTATCGTTGTTCGAGCCATGGAGTGATAAGAAGTTTGGCAGTTTTATTTGGGACATTTGGCTATTGTACAGGTCTGCCGCAGTGTATAAAAAGTCACGTCTGCAGCCTGAGATTTACAGCCCAAGAATAACAATATCGCATTGTTAGTGCTGATACCAATTTCCCTGTAATCTCAAATCTATTGTGAAGTTCATATATCCATAGAAGATAGAGCCGCCGCATCGAAAGGTCACAATTTACATGTATTTTGCTTCTGGCTTCTGTAAAATGGGCTCGGCTCCAACCAGCCCTACTTGGAAAAAGTTTTTACTTTGATTAATTTAGAAATATTCCGGCATTTCTCTCCATCTTTACAGTTTATCTAAACCCAAGAGACAACATGGAATATATTGCATCTTCCCAGTCCATAGATGCGGTGGCTGCAGTCGTTTTCTCTCCTAAAGATTTTCTTTATTTATGGTGATCCTGCCAGTAACACACTTCTTTTCCTATGCTGTCAACCCTTACAGTCAGGGCCCAATTTAAACCTGGGGTGGGGGCCGGGACTCAACAGGTTTGGTGGGCCCTTCATACACAAGATTTAAAATGCAGAGTAAATTACCGCCATAAGTACGAGGGCTATTCTGAAAGTAATGCAGAAATGGGCATAACTTTTTTATTGAGCTACATAAGTTGTTCAAATTTCATATATTGGTAGAGTAACTCTTCCTCTGTAGTAGTGAACTCCAAACTTCTGGCCCTTTGCTTGACTTAATCGGGCCCTTGGGGGACCATTCCATCCACAGACAGCAATGATGGAGCACTATTCCACACAATGATACCAATGACGGGGCACTATACTTCCCACTGATGCTAATGATGGGGCACTATTCCTCCCACTGACACCAATGATGAGACACTATTCTTCCCACGGATACTAATGATGGGACACTATTCTTCCCACGGATACTAATGATGGGGCACTCACTATTCCTCCCACTGACACCAATAATGGGACACTATTCCTCTCTCTGATATCAATGATGGGCACCATTAATCCCACTTATACCAATGATGGGGCACTATTTCCCCCACTGATATCAATGGTGGGGCACTAATCTTCCCACTATTACCACTGATGAGGCACTATTACTTCCACTGATACCAATGATGGGGCACTATTCCTCCCACTTATACCAATGATGGGGAACTATTCCTCCCATTGATATCAATGATGGGCCACTATTCCTCCCACTGATACCAATGATGGGGCACTATTCCTCCTACTGATACCAATGATGAGACACTATTCCTCCAATAAAGTTTTATGATAAACCACCAAGCGAGATGACCATCTGTTACCTGGCGCTCCTCCATACTTACTCAAGTCACTCCAGCTTTAAGCTTATGGGTATTCTAAAGGCTGAGCGTTTTTTTACCTTTATGCATTCTATGCATGGGGGAAAAATACCTTCAGTGTGCAGGTGAAGAAAAGGCAAAATAAAAGCAAAATAAAAGCTTCCATTTACAAACTTGCTTAACCACTTTCAGCCCCGGACCAATTTGCAGCCAAAGGACCAGGCCCCTCTTTGCAATTCGGCACTGCGTCGCTTTAACTGACAATTGCGCGGTCGTGCGACGTGGCTCCCAAACAAAATTTCCGTCCTTTTTTTTCCACAAATAGAGCTTTCTTTTGGTGGTATTTGATCGCCCCTGCGGTTTTTATTTTTTGTGCTATAAACCAAAAAGAGCGACAATTTTGATTTTTTGCTATAATAAATATCCCCCAAAAATATATAAAAAAAAACATTTTTTTTCCTCAGTTTATGCCGATACGTATTTTTCTACATATTTTTGGTAAAAAAAAAATCGCAATAAGCGATTATTGATTGGTTTGCGCAGAAGTTATAGCGTTTACAAGATAGGGGATAGTTTTATAGCATTTTTATTAATATTTTTTTTTTTTATTAGTAATGGCGGCGATCAGCGATTTTTATTGTGACTGCGACATTATGGCGGACACATCGGACATTTTTGACACATTTTTGGGACCATTATCATTTATACAACAATCAATGCTATTTAAATGCATTGATTCCTGTATAAATGACACTGGCAGTGAAGGGGTTAACCACTAGGGGGCAGTGTAGGGGTTAAGTGTGCCTAGGGGTGTGTTTCTTACTGTGGGGGGGCGTGGCTGTCAGCTAGTGAATGCTGATCTCTGCTCCAATCACAGGGAGCAGAGACCGGCGTCACTAGTTGCTAGGCAGAACGGGGAGATGCTGTTTATTTCCGCATCTCCCCGTTCAGCCTTCCCGTGAGACGATCGCGGGTGTCCCCGTGGCGATCGAGTCCGCGGGACCCGCGACCGGCCTCACGGGGGTCCCGACCGGCGTGAGCGCGCGCCGCTCCCGGTGCGCGCCCGATGGCACGGCGGCATCTTAAAGGGGACGTATATATACGCCCTTATGCCTGTCCGTGCCATTCTGCCGACGTATATCGTCGTGCACCGGTCGGGAAGCGGTTAATTTACATAACTGTATTAAAGTAGCTAATACTTTTATAGTAACTAATGTACATTTTACATGGAAACAAACAATTTAAAAAGTATTTCCATGAATCAGAGGCATAACTAGAACCTTCAGGGCCCCAGTGCAAGAAACCATAAAGAGCCCCCCTGGCCAACGACTGGGGCCCTTTCCCACTGTGCGCCGTGCTTCTCCTCCCTCCTCCTCCTCCTAGCACTCCTCCTAGGCGGCAAATCGGATCTCATATTGAGAGTTGACAGCAACAGATTCCGAATGCAAATAGCACACTTGAAATTAACTCTGGGCCTTCTATCTGCTCCTTGTAAATGGGATAATGAGGGAATAACCCACACCTGGCCATGGAACAGCTGAGCAGCCAATTGTGCCATTACTTTTGGTCCCTTAAATAGTGGGAGGCACCTATACAAACTGTTGTAATTCATACACCATTCACCTGATTTGGATGTAAATACCCTCAAATTAAAGCTGAAAGTCTGCAGTCAAAGCTCATCTTGTTAGTTTCATTTTAAATCCATTGTGGTGGTGTATAGAGCCAAAAAGATTAGAATTGTGTAGTTGTCCCAATATTTATGTACCTGACTGTATATATATATATATATATAGATATATTATAGATAGATAGAAGATAGATATATCTATACAGCACATCTTGTATTATATATTATATGATAGATAGATAGATAGATAGATAGATAGATAGATAGATAGATAGATAGATAGATAGATAGATAGATAGATCTATACAGCACATCTTGTATTATATATTATAGATAGATAGATATAGATAGATAGATAGATAGATAGATAGATAGATAGATAGATAGATAGATAGATAGATAGATAGATAGATCTATACAGCACATCTTGTATTATATATTATAGATAGATAGATAGATAGATATATCTATACAGCACATCTTGTATTATATAAGATATATAGATAGATAGATAGATAGATAGATAGATAGATAGATAGATAGATAGATAGATAGATAGATAGATAGATAGATCTATACAGCACATCTTGTATTATGATAGATAGATAGATAGATAGATAGATAGATAGATAGATAGATAGATAGATAGATAGATAGATAGATAGATAGATAGATAGATAGATCTATACAGCACATCTTGTATTATGATAGATAGATCGATAGATAGATCTATACAGCACATCTTGTATTATGATAGATAGATAGATAGATAGATAGATAGATAGATAGATAGATAGATAGATAGATAGATAGATAGATAGAGATATAGATAGACATATCTATACAGCACATCTTGTTCGTTTCATTTCAAATCCATTGTGGTGGTGTATAGAGCCAAAAAGATTAGAATTGTGTCGATGTCCCAATATTTATGGACCTGACTGTATATATATATATACAGTCAGGTCCATATAGATAGATATATATATAAGTATTCACCAATGTAATAGGCTAAAATCTTGCAGAGAGAGGAAGTTTGCACGGAATACAAATGCCCCTGTCCCCCCTGGCTATTGGCAGTGGTGAGGTTAAGATAAAAGTATATGTTATGGAATTTCAGTGAAGAAATCAGGATCTTATTTGCTTAAATTTCATGTCAAGCCGGAGAGACAATTTATGGCACTTATAAAGTCAGTCTATGCATATGTTGCTTTAAGCTGCGTTAAAGTAAATATTAGTGTAAAAAGCAATAAGTGACAAAAATGTGACTTTGCCAGGAATCTTTTGTTTATAAAGAAGGGAATGAACTACCGTGCTTTAAATAGCAGCGCGCGGTGCCTTGCGTGTGTGCGTCTGTTATTAGCGCCGACGCCGACCCTTGTAAAAACACATTGGAAGCTTAATGCCCACCAGAAAATGGATGTTTAGTAAAGAGGTTCTCTGGGTATAACTTTTAACACAACAGGGAAGCTTCAACATAATTGATAGTCCTCCTCCCAAGGAGACGTCCTTACCTTAGGCTTTTAGGCTATTTGCTACAACTGTACTATTTATAGAAATAGACTCATTGCAGGAGATTTACCAAAATTGGAGCGTGCAAAATCTGCAGCTCTGCATAGAAACCAATCAGCTTTCAGGTTTTATTTTCAAAAATAAGCTGAAGTTAGAAGCTGATTGGCTACCATGCACAGTGGCACCAGATTCTGAGTGCTCCAGTTTTAGTACCCCCCCCCCCCCTCCAATGTCAATGACCTTGAGATCTGATCTCAAGTTGAGACAACCCTCCTCGAGGAAGGTTTTCCAGACCATGAGTATTTGTAGCTGCTGACTTTTAATAAAAAACAAACTGAAGTTCCTCGTTTTGAACTCTTGGTTAGCAGCTACAGTGCCTTGAAAAAGTTTTTAATAACCCTTAAAGTTTTCCACATTTTGTCATGTTACAACCAAAAACGTAAATGTATTTTATTGGGGTTTTATGTGATAGACCAACACAAAGTGGCACCTAATTGTGAAGTGGAAGGAAAATGATAAATGGTTGTCAACAATTGTTACAAATAAATATGTGAAAAGTGTGGTGTACATTTGTATGGCGCCCCCCGGAGTCAATACTTTGTAGAACCGCCTTTCCCTGCAATTACAGATACAAGTCTTTTTGGGGATGTCTCTACCAGCTTTGTACATCTAGAGAGGGACATTTTTGCCCCATTATTCTTTGCAGAATATCTCAAGCTCTGTCAGATTGGATGGAGAGCGTATGTGAACAGCAATTTTCAAGTCTTCCCACATATTCTCAATTGGATTTAGGTCTGGACTGTGACTGGGCCATTCTAACACATGAATATGCTTTGATCTAAACCATTCCATTGTAGCTCTGGCTGTATGTTTAGGGTCGTTGTCCTGCCGGAAGATGAACCTCCGCCCAGTCTGAAGTCTTTTGCAGACTCTAATGCCACGCACACACGGTCGGAATTCTCGTCGGAAAAAGCTCTGATGGTTTTCCCGTCGGAATTCCAACGGAATTTCGCTCAAACTGTCTAGCCTACACCAAATTCCGACGGTCAATAACACCATGGCATAAAACACGTTCGACTGCACTATAAAAAGGGACGTTTAATGCTTCTCAGCATGAGTTGAATGGTTTCCAAACATGCGTCGGAATTTTGCGTGTTGGAATTGCATACACACGATCGGAAAATCCGATAGAAAGGTTTTCCATCAGAAAAATTAGGAACAGGTTCTCAATCCAAAGTCCGTCGGAAATTCCGACAGAAAAAGACCGATGGGCATACACACGGTCGGAAAATCCGATGAAAAGCTCCCATCGGACTGTGTGTGTGTATGCGACATAACAGGTTTTCCTTTAAGATTGTCCTGTATTTGGCTCCATTCATCTTCCCATCAACTCTGAACAGCTTCCCTATCCCAGCTGAAGAAAATCATCCCCACAAAATGATGCTGCCACCACCGTGTTTCATGGTGGGGATAGTGTGTTCAGGGTGATGTGCACTGTTAGTTTTCAGACAAACATAGCGTTTTGCTTTTAGGCCAAAAAGTAAAATTTTGGTCTCATCTGAACAAGATCACCTTCTTCCACATGTTTGCTGTGTCCCCCACATGGCTTCTCACAAACTGCAAACTAGAATTCTTATGGCTTTCTTACAACAATGGTGTCACGTACCTGACGGTAGAGCCTGATATGCAGTGGACGGCCCCCTTCACCTCTGACTCGAGGCCCCCTGGTAGAGCAGACAGGGAGCGCAGGAGTGCAGAGTCGCACAAGTGCCTGATCGGTTGCAGACCGTGGAATCCGAAGCAGCTGTAGGAGGAGCCGTAGCTCAGCAGGATTCTCCAGGCAGAGGAGAGGAGTGGTGCAGGCAGGCCGGGTCATACACTGGCAGACACGTCAGGAGCAGATACGGAGGCAGCAGAATAGTCAGGGTACAGGCCGGGTCGGTGATGGGCTGGCAGCGAGGTAGCAGAAGGATCAGGCAGGTGCGGTGGTCAGACAAGCCGGGTCAGGTGCAGGCGGAAAGCAGGAATCGTCAGAGGCAAGCCGGGTCGGGTAACAGGAACAGGTTACAAGATGCAGGTATCAGGAACACACGGAACGATGTAGAGCAGACAGCACCGAGTCTGTGCACTGGCAGTGTTTTAAATGGCTGTTGGGCGCCAAAGGCTGTTACCGGGTGCGCGTGCGCACAAACGTGCCTGGGTTCTCATCTTCAATGCTGGCATGCCCTTCGTGTGCGCGCAAATGTGCGCGGGGGCGCACAACTGCGCGCGCAGATGCACCGGAGGTGCTCTGACAGGGGCTGAGGTCGTATTCTTCGGTCGCCATCTTGGGTCCTGGCTAGCCCTTCCTGACAAATGGCTTTCTTCTTGCCACTCTTCCATAACCCCTTACCGCCGAGCATACGCAGATGTGCGGCCTCGGCTTTCGGGGGTTATACCGGGATGATACCTGCAGCTGCAGGCATCATCCTGGTACAGTTTTTTTAGAGCGGGCAATCTGCTTTCCAGGGATAACAACTGATGCGTCTAAAAGCTTTTTTAGACTGAAGATAGTTCCTAATGACATTGGCTGTATTTTTGGGGTTGTTGTCCTGCTGCAGAATACATTTGTGGCCAATCACATTGATGGTATGGCATGATGGAGAAGTATCTGCCTGTATTTATCAGCATTGAGGACATCATTGATCCAGAGAGGGCCGGAACGAGAATGGACTGCAGGGTAATGGTAGTGTAGGGCCGTACATGACAGTGTGTCTAGTGACACACAGGGAGGATAAAGGGGTGTGGCCAGGCAGGGCTGGCCCTGTAAGCAGCAGGGGGAGCGGCCGTATAAAAGGAGGGGGCGGGACTAAAGGCCTCAGTCGGGAAGGTGGCAGCACACGAGGAGGCAGTTTTATACACTGCTCCTCGTTTCCTTCTTTCCAAGATGGCGGCCGGGACCCGGGACCTCGTGGGAGGCTGATGATGGCGGCGTCCACAGCAAGAGGGGCAGACGGTTTACCGGACCGGGCCGCGGCCGTGCGGGCCTGCGGCTGATGCAGGGGGACAGCAGGATGGTGTCAGGACAATTTACAAGTGAGCGCTGCGCGTCGATTGCCTGTGCGCATGCGCGGCGGAACGGCACTCCGGCGCATGCGCACTCGCGGCTCAGCGCTCCGACGTACGCACATGCGCACTAGCGCACGTTTGAGCGTCCCAGTGCGTGACAGCGTCACATGACCACTTACAGGTCCTATTTAAGGAAGTGGTTCAGATTAGTCCAGCGCTGGCTTGTCTTCAGCTTCCTGCCAAAGCTCTGTTCCTGCTTCCTGTATCCTGTTTGCCTGATTACCTGTTTTTGACCCGGATTTGCCTTTTGACCTTGCTGCCTTCTCTTGCCCTTGACCTTTGGACTGTATACTGGACTTACCGCTTGCTTGCCTCTGGCCCCTGGAACCTCTGCTTGTGACCCGGATTTGCCTGCTGTCTCCTGCCCTGAATATCTGCCTGTGACCGGGACCTGCCCGTCTTCAGTCCTGTACCTGCACCAGTGTTCTGGAACCTCCCAGTGCCTCCCGGACCCCAGCACCTGGCTCCCTCTTCAGTCCTGACCCTCTGATCCTCTGGTCCTCTGGTTGGGTAGCCTGTGCCTCTTTGTGCCATCCACCCCCTGTCTCACCTCCAGGGGGCGGACTGCGCTCAGTTGCAAGGGTGAACCACTCTCGGCATTTCGGCTCGGTAAGTACGCACCTGACAGTACAAGCCAGCCATGTCTGAGGCCGACAGAGTGCGTTCACCCCTTGAGGCTTTGTGCCAACAAGTCTCAGCATTAACTGAAGCTGTACAAAAACTACAAGAGGGTTACACCCAAGTGGACAGTCGCCTGCAGCAGCTTTCGGGGGCAACTGCACCCACCTTAGCGGGCCCTACCGCCACCAGTGGATTATCCGCTCCCCCTGGATCAGCGAACCCCACTGTGATCATGGCATCTCCTGAACCCAGAGTTCCTACCCCTGAACGGTTCACGGGTGACCGCAAGAAGTTCCGGGCCTTCAAGAATGCCTGCTCGCTCTACCTTGCGCTTCAACCCAGGACTTTCGCCTCTGAAGTAGTAAAGGTGGGTTTCATTATCTCGCTCCTGGCTGAGGAGCCACAGGCATGGGCCCATAGCCTAATGGAGCAGAGAAGCCCAGCACTCAATGCAGTAGAGACTTTCTTTGAGTGTATGGCGCAATTGTATGATGACCCGCAACGTGTGGCTACAGCTGAGGCCACGCTACATAATTTACTTCAGGGACGTAGACCGGTGGAGGATTACACCGTCGAATTTCGGAAGTGGTCAGCGGATACCGGGTGGAACGAACCGGCTCTTAAATACCAGTATCGCCAGGGGTTGTCTGAGACTTTGAAAGATGAGTTGGCAAGATCCGAGACCCCTGACTCACTGGAAGACTTGATCCAAGCTGCCACCAAGCTGGACCGCCGCATGCGTGAAAGGCGTTCCGAGCGTCTTCAGTCTCCCCGTACTTATTGGACCTCTTCTAAACCTACCTTGCCGTCACCCACCACCTCAGCTCCAGCAGTAGAATCCCAGGAGACGGAACCCATGCAGTTGGGCCTAGTTCGTGCTCCCCTCACGCCAGAAGAACGACTCCGCAGACGCCGGTCCAATCTTTGCCTGTACTGTGGGGCTTCGGGTCATTTTCTCAGCACCTGTCCCGTAAGACCGAGTAAGTCCTACCAACAATATATAATGAACTTTCAATCTTCCGGGTTCTCCCAGACTTATGTCGCCCTCTTTGTCTCCTTACAGCTACCGGAAAAGGAAACCCGGCTATCAGCCATAATTGACTCCGGAGCCTGCAGCTGCTTCCTTGACGCGGCATTTGCTACCAAGATGCACTTGCCCCTCGTTCCGAAGAAACAAAATCTACAGGTACATTTGGCTGACGGCTCTCTTCCTCGCTCTGGATTCATCACCCATGAGACCCAACCCATCTGTGTCACTACCGATTCGGGCCACCAGGAATTTATCCAATTTGACATTATCCCATCTCCAATGTTCCCCATCATCTTGGGGCTTCCATGGTTACGGATCCACGAACCTCAAATTAACTGGGGTAAGAGGGAGGTCTCCTTCCCGTCGCCTCACTGTATCCAGCATTGCTTTACCCAGGCTGTGGCTACTTGCTCCACCATTTCATCATCACCAGATAATCTTCTTCATGTACCACCAGTTTACTTGGAATTCCAAGACGTCTTTGACAAACAACAGGCAGATCGCTTACCGCCTCATCGGACATATGATTGTCCCATCGATCTCCTTCCGGGTTCACCGATTCCTTTTGGCCGCATTTTTCCCCTGTCCGAAGTAGAACTCAAGGTCCTCAAGGCCTATATTGACGAGAACCTGGAGAAGGGGTTCATCCGCCCCTCCTCGTCACCCGCCGGAGCGGGCATCTTTTTTGTGGGAAAGAGAGACGGCTCCCTCCGACCTTGCATTGATTACAGAGAACTAAATAAAATCACCATTAAGAACCGGTATCCCCTGCCTCTGATCCCGGAGCTTTTTCAACGTTTCAGGTCTGCTAGAGTCTTCTCTAAATTGGATCTTCGCGGGGCCTACAACCTCATCCGAATCAGGGCAGGAGATGAATGGAAAACAGCCTTCAGATCCCGATTCGGGCATTATGAATATTTGGTAATGCCCTTTGGGCTTTGTAACGCCCCAGCAACCTTCCAGCACCTGGTAAATGACATTTTTCGTAAACACCTTGACGACTTCCTTGTCGTTTACCTAGACGATATCCTTATCTTTTCGGACTCCCTTGAACTCCACCGGGTACATGTGAAACAAGTACTCACCATCCTCCGCAGCCATAGATTGTACCTCAAGGCAGAGAAGTGCGAATTCGAGAAATCCACGGTGCAATTCTTGGGGTTCATCATTTCTACAGGTGGGGTCTCCATGGACCCACAAAAGGTCAAGGCCGTACTGGAGTGGCCAGCCCCAGTGAACAAGAAAGGGGTACAGCGATTCATTGGGTTCGCAAACTTCTATCGAAGGTTCATTGTCGGCTTCTCCTCCATAGTGGCACCCATCACCAAGTTGACTCACCAAGGTACTCAATTCCATTGGTCCCCGGAAGCACAAGAGGCTTTTGATACTTTGAAAAAATTGTTTTCGTCCGCTCCCATCCTGATGCACGCAGATCCAACCCTTCCATTTGTGCTGGAGGTGGATGCATCAGAGACGGCTACGGGAGCTATATTATCCCAGAGATTGGGTCCCAAGGCCCTGTTACACCCTGTGGCTTTTGCATCACGTAAGTTAAGTCCTCCAGAGAGGAACTACGATGTGGGAGACAGAGAGCTACTGGCCATTAAGTTTGCTCTGGAGGAGTGGAGGTATCTCCTGGAGGGGGCTTCCCATCCTGTCATGATTTGGACAGACCACAGAAACCTGGAGTATCTAAGGACAGCCAAACGCTTAAAGCCCAGACAAGCCCGTTGGGCTCTCTTTTTTGCAAGATTTAATTTTCATATTTCTTACAGACCCGGCTCAAAAAATGGAAAGGCAGACGCTCTCTCTAGAATGTTTCACGAGACACCCCAGGAATCTGAACCCAACACTATCCTTTCGCCACAGAACTTCCTGTCCCTCCTTCTGCAACCTGATTTAGTCTCCGCCATCAGGGCGGCATCAAGGCACCCCACCGACCATGGGATTCCCTCAATGGAGGAGCACGATGGTCTACTCTGGGTACGTGGGAAGGTCTTTGTCCCCACAGAAACAAGACCTTTAACGCTCAAGACTCTACATGATCACAAGCTTGCGGGACATTTTGGGGTTCATAAGACGTCTAACTTAATTTCTCGCTCCTTTTGGTGGCCTGGGTGGAGACAAGACTGCAGGAATTATGTCACCTCTTGTATCATTTGTCAACGCAACAAAGGAACTAGTTCTAAAGCCTGGGGCCTGCTGAAGCCCTTGTCCATCCCGAAGCGCCCATGGGCGGACATATCAATGGACTTCATTGTAGAATTACCCGCTTCAGAGGGATACACCACCATCTTGGTCGTGGTCGACCGCTTGTCAAAGATGGCACACTTCCTCCCAATGATTGGGACTCCTTCCGCTTCTGCTACAGCTGACATATTCTTTAAAGAAATTGTTCGACTCCACGGGATACCTACGAGTGTCACTTCTGATAGAGGGTCTCAGTTCACCTCCAAGTTTTGGCAAGAATTATGTAAAACCCTCGAGATCAAGATATGCCTCTCTTCGGCCTATCACCCTCAGAGCAATGGCCAGACGGAGAGGACAAATCAATCTCTAGAGCAATACCTCCGCTGTTTCTGTTCGGATTCCCAGGATGAATGGTCTACTCTCCTACCCTATGCGGAGTTCGCCTACAACAATGCGGTCCATACTGCCACCAACCAAACTCCGTTTTGGGCCAACTTTGGGTTCCATCCCTCCTTCCTGCCAGGATCTCTGCCTGAAACTCCTGTTCCTGCGGTCCAAGACCGAGTTGATTTTTTGCAGCAGAACTTCCGGAGAATTCAAGAGACCATGCAGAAGACCCAGGAGGGGTATGAGAAACATTTCAACCGGGGGAGGAAGGAAAACCCGGACTTCAAGATAGGGGACGAGGTATGGTTGTCCTCAATCAATCTCAAATTAGCCATACCCACACGTAAATTAGGACCAAAGTTTATTGGTCCTTTCAAGATCAAACGGAAGATTAATCCTGTAGCTTTTGAGCTTTCCTTACCAGACTCGTACAGGATACACCCGGTGTTCCACGCTTCCCTCCTGAAGCCTGTCACTCCTAGTCCTTTTCCAGGAAGATCTGAACCACCACCTCCTCCAGTACTGGTGGACGGCGAAACAGAATTTGTGGTGGAAAAAATTCTAAGTTGCAGGAAAAGGGGGAGGCAACTCCAATACCTGGTCAAATGGGAGGGTTACCCGTCAGAAGAGAACTCTTGGGAACCCTCAGGAAATCTGCATGCTCCACGCTTAATCCGAGCTTTCCAGACGGAACATCCTGAACTGATGGCTAGCTTGGGCGTCCGGAGGCCGCCCCTCGGGGGAGGGCAATGTCAGGACAATTTACAAGTGAGCGCTGCGCGTCGATTGCCTGTGCGCATGCGCGGCGGAACGGCACTCCGGCGCATGCGCACTCGCGGCTCAGCGCTCCGACGTACGCACATGCGCACTAGCGCACGTTTGAGCGTCCCAGTGCGTGACAGCGTCACATGACCACTTACAGGTCCTATTTAAGGAAGTGGTTCAGATTAGTCCAGCGCTGGCTTGTCTTCAGCTTCCTGCCAAAGCTCTGTTCCTGCTTCCTGTATCCTGTTTGCCTGATTACCTGTTTTTGACCCGGATTTGCCTTTTGACCTTGCTGCCTTCTCTTGCCCTTGACCTTTGGACTGTATACTGGACTTACCGCTTGCTTGCCTCTGGCCCCTGGAACCTCTGCTTGTGACCCGGATTTGCCTGCTGTCTCCTGCCCTGAATATCTGCCTGTGACCGGGACCTGCCCGTCTTCAGTCCTGTACCTGCACCAGTGTTCTGGAACCTCCCAGTGCCTCCCGGACCCCAGCACCTGGCTCCCTCTTCAGTCCTGACCCTCTGATCCTCTGGTCCTCTGGTTGGGTAGCCTGTGCCTCTTTGTGCCATCCACCCCCTGTCTCACCTCCAGGGGGCGGACTGCGCTCAGTTGCAAGGGTGAACCACTCTCGGCATTTCGGCCTCGGTAAGTACGCACCTGACAGATGGCGGCCGGGACCTCGTGGAGAGGCTGATGATGGCGGCGTCCACCGCAAGAGGGGTGGACGGATTACCGGACCGGGCCGCGGCCATGCGGGCCTATAACTTGCAGGGGGACAGCAGGAGGACCGTGTGGGACCGGATGTCGGCAGGAGGAACACACGCGGCCGGATCGCTAGGCCGGCGCGCAGTATGCTACAAGGTCAGTCGATCCCCCCCCCCCGTCAGGGTAACCGGGAGCCCACAGGGGGAACAATCGCCCCCTCAGTTAAAGAGCCCAGACAGAGCCTTCCGGGGGGCCCAGGCGGAACGCACGCCGTGGGCTCCATGCGAGAGGGGGGGCCACGGGCCTACACGGCGCTGCATCCCCAGGCTCTAGTAGGGGAGTCTCCCAGGACATGGAATCCCCTGCAGCTCAGGACAAGCGGGGGTGAAATCAGGCAGAGGGATGGACATGGATAGATGCACTCAGCAGGGATGGATGGAGCAGCAGGCTGGTGCACCCCCCCCCCACAACAGCAAGGTACGAGGGGTGGAAAGTCGACAGAAATACAGGTACAGCAGAAGGGGGGGGTTTTCATCTACAACCCCCCCCCCAGCAGCTCTGCACGAGCCGAGGGGGAGGACGGACAGGGGAACGAGTCGACGGCTGCAGCGAGACTGACCGGCAGCGTGGCAAGCACCGCAGCGGGTGAGCAGACACCACCTGGCGGTAACAGACGGGTCACGGGGCAGGAGCGGTGCTGGGACCGGCCCATCTGCCTGGGACGTAGTGGGGCGCATGACATCCAGGGGTCCCTCCACAGGGGGTCTGCCGTTTTTATCTCAGCAGGAGGAAGTGAGCAGGTCAGAAGGTGCACTGTCGGAGGATGAGGAGGAGCCCAGTCGCCAGCTCGCATCGGTGGAGATCAGTACATCGGCTGTGGGGGGGGGACTCCCAGACAGGCCGGTAAGTCTAGTCATATTAATGCATTTACTGTTGCCTTTTACGAAGCTTACTGGGGGGTTGTGTGTGGTGGGGAGGGCAGGGCTGCGCCTCCAGCGACGCCGAAGGCGGCTACTGGCCGACCAGTAATCAGGGTGGTGTAGTGGTTAGCACTTTGGTCTAGAAATAATGTGGGTCACTGGTTCAGAACCCCACCAGGACATTGACAGTCCAATTCATGGGCTGGGAATGTGGTAGGCGGGAGCGGTAACACAGGAGGTCCGGGGGGTTTATGAGTGGAGTTGTTAAGGGGCCTACGGGCATTTAGTGGTCCGTCTCGGGTATGGACAATCGCCCTCCAGGAAGGAGTGGGGGAGAAGGTGAGTACCACGGGAAAACGGGGTCCGCGGATCCGTCTGTTAGAGCCGTCGTCGGGCGGTTGGTGGGTGCAGCGGATGGTGAGGTGTGTCTGAGTTGGGGGACCACGAGGTGCCCACATGAAACAGTAGGGAAGGAGAAAAGCGGAAAGGGGAATGGGGGGAGAATTTCTCCTTATTGCCCTCAGAGAAGTTCATTCATGGACAGAGGAAAAGCCAGATGATTCTAATTAAGACGACGAGGAGAAGAGGAGGTTCCGTTTGATTCCAGGGACTGTTGCGAATTGGGTACTAGTGTTCGCCATGGTGGCAGAGGTAAGTGGAAAAAAGAACCCCGAGCAAGGTTCGGTATGGGTCTTTTACATGGACGCCGTGGGAAAACTAATCGGGTACAGGGGCTGACGCAGGGCAGTTCGTCCCGCGGTGGGAGCACGAGGACATTAGTCTTTGATGTAGGCGGATGGCGTTTGCAAAGACGCCAGCGCAGCCATTTTCAGGGGGGGTTGTAGGTGGCCATTCCTCTGGATCACCGGCCGGCAGGCAATGGGGAGTGTGCTGGCAGTGCAACGTGGGATCCTACAAGTTTGGAGGGACCGGTAAGTTAGCACGGAGGCCCAAGGTGGAGGAACGCATACAATCGCTGGGTGAGTCATAAGAGGAAAACGTACCGGGGAGCCCGGTAACCAGAGGAGCCCGGTAACCAGAGGGACGAGTCAGGGGGCCGGATGTACCCCGGACAGTGTTGGTCCAGTACTGGTGGCGGTACTGTTTAATGCAGTTTTCCGATGGGGTTTGTGAGAATTCAATTATCCGCTAATAGTTGTTTCCCCTTTTGGCCAACAACTTGCAGTTGGCGTGACAGCCCCCGGAGGTGGTGTCTGGAAAATTGGCCATCAAGGTGCGCTGGGTCCCAGGGCAGTGCCTTGTAAGGGTCGTACCATTGTTTGCTTTAGGGGTGTCCCCGCCAGGGGTGGGGGTTTCACAAAAAGATTCGGATAAGTTCAGTTTGCTACGCCATTTAACTTTCCCCAAAAGGGGTAGGTCAACGTTTGCATTGATCTTTAGGCTGGGACGGGATATTACACGTCCTTTGAAGCCGCTGTTGAGCGATACGGTCAAGGGGCACTAATGGCTAAATCAGATGTGGAGCCTATTTTGGCGACTGTCGGTTCGTCCATACAGGGTTAGGACGGGGGGGGTTGGTGGCAAGAGCAATCTTAGGTTGGGCGGTGGTTGCCCAGGGGTTGTGCTATCCCTGTCGTCTGGTTGAAGCAGCTAGTTTATTTTAGAAGGGGTGGTTAGGGATATGACAGGCACGAATCCGTCATCCATTCGTGGGATGATTTTCTCTGCGCGGGACAGCTTGGTTCCAAGGGGGTGCGATACGGTGGGCCACGTTTCAGCCGTTACAATCACGGTTAGGGAAATGGAACTTTGCGGGCGGGATCATTACTATGGGGGAGAATTTTGTTGGTGGATGTCGCCTGCCACGGCGGGGGGAAGGCTCCCGCGCATTTCATCTGGTTGGAAGAGGAACACAGGGATGACCCCAGGTATGGTATCAATTTCAGGCTGAGTTTCACGATAGGTGGTTTGGAGGTCAGACCAGGTGAGCAACTTCAATGTGGAGTTGGTTACAGACGCCGCAGGATCTATTGGATACGGGGCGTACTTCCAGGGACGAGGTAATGTGAGCCGTGGGTGGTGCAGGTTTTTTTTTCGGTATTTGGTGCTACTGGGACTGTTTTTTTCCGGTGGTACTTGCGTGGTAATTGTGGGCAGCACTGCCGCAACGTTGAAATTAAGATGTAACTGTGATAACACGGGGTGGTGCAGGTCAGCATTTAGCGTGTCAGCGTTTTCACAACATGGCATTCGGTTAATGCGACGGCGGGGTGGAGCTGATTGTAATTGAACGGGTTTCTCTATATGGTGCAGGTTCCGGGGGTAGAGAATACAATGGTGTTGTTTATGGGGGCAGAGGTTGGTTGACAGAGTCGTCAGCTCGGCTCTTGGTGGTAATTGGTATTCAGGAACAGGGAAGGCAAGCAGTCTGCATTGTCCATAACAATAAAGTTAGCAGGGTTGGCCTTTGTGGTTTCAAAAAAAAAAAAAGGGGGGGGGGGTTTTGGTAAAAGGTGTGATGGGGTAAAACAGGCCATTAACCACTTCCCGACCGCCCCCTGTATATATACGTCGGCAGAATGGCACGTACAGGCAGAAGCACGTACCTGTACGTGCCATTCTTCAGGCGGTTGGGGGGTCCGATCGGACCCCCCTCCGCCGGCGGGGGACGGTCGGGATCGCTTCAGAAGCGATGCGGGACGAGGTAACGGCCAGTCGTTTCTGGCCACCCCCTCCCGATCGCTCTGGCCAATGGGATTCGTCCGCTTCCTTCCCCTTCCTGTGTAATTGTAAACACAGGCAAGGGGAAGTGATGTCACGCTCCTCGTGTCGGTCTTTCTGACCGGGACGCGGAGCTGTGAAGACATCAGGTTAGTGCACCAACACTACACTGACACCAGGCACACATAGGCACATATTTCACCCCCCTGTCACCCCCTGATCACCCCCCAGATCACCCCCTGCCCCCCCTGTCACAGTGTCACTGATTGCAGTGATCATTTATTTACTGATCACTGCATTTAGTGTCAGTGTGACTGCAATAACTGTCAGGGCAGTTAGTTTTAGGCCCCTTTAGGTCCAAGGTAGCCCCCTACCCCCCCCCAATAAAGGTTTAACCCCTTGATTGCCCCCTAGGTAACCCTTTCACCCCCTTTTGCCAGTGTCACTAAGCGATCGTTTTTTTGATCGCTCTATTAGTGTCACTGGTGCCGCTAGGTAGCCAGTTTTTTTTTTAGGTAACCGCCAGGTTTATATAGGATTATAAATAGGTTTATAGGTCAGGTACCCCCATATTACAACCTAAATAAAGGTTTTAACCCCTTGATTGCCCCTAGAGTTAACTCTTTCACCAGTGATCACAGTATAAGTGTCACTGGTGACGCTGGTTAGCCAGTTAGTTATTTAGTTATTTAGGTTCCCCGTCAGGTTTTTATATATCGTCAGGTACCCCCATATATTACCTAATAAAGGTTTTAACCCCCTGATTGCCCCTAGTTAACCCTTTCACCAGTGATCACCGTATAACTGTTACGGGTGACGCTGGTTAGTTAGCTTGTTTTTTTATACTGTCAGGGCACCCGCCATTTATTACCCAACTATCGGTTTAACCCCCTGATCGCCCGGCGGGTGATATCAATTAGGTTTTAGGGTCAAATAAGGTCTGCGTCGCCCCAGGTTAGTGCCAGTACCGCAAACACCCACGCGCAAAGCATACACCTCCCTTAGTGGTATAGTATCTGAACAGATCAATATCTGATCTGATCAGATCTATACTAGCGTCCCAGCAGTTTAGGGTTCCAAAAAACGCATTGTTAGCGGGATCAGCCCAGATACCTGCTAGCACCTGCGTTTTCCCCCTCCGCCCAGCCCAGCCCAGCCCACCCAAGTGCAGTATCGATCGATCACTGTCACTTCCAAAACACTAAGCACACATAACTGCAGCGTTCGCAGAGTCAGGCCTGATCCCTGCGATCGCTAACAGTTTTTTTTTTTGGTAGCGTTTTGATTCATTCGCCAGCAGCCTAGGAGCTTTTTTTCCTGTGAATCTCACTAGTGTACTACTAAATTTAGAGCCCAAAATGGCAAATCGCAAGTACACTAGTGAACAGGCCTACTTGTTTCTGAGTATGTCAGATAGTGAAGAGGAGGTCACTCATCTGTCAGAATCAGGCTCAGAATACGATCCAGTAGACGACAGCGGCTCCATGACAGATAGCTCTGACGACGAAGGTGTGGTCCCTGCTAAGGTCAGGCGTACCCGATCCCGATCTTCTGATGTTGTTGAGGTGCAGGAACCGCAGGTCTCTCGTATGGAGCAGAGAAGTACTAGCGCCGCTATTCCTTCTGGTGAACTGGCAAGCACCAGCGGCCTAGTACACCCTGGACGTAGTCAAACCAGCACTGCAGTAACACTTGGTGACGTGGCGAGTCCCATAAGTGCAGTTCAAGCTGGCGAGGTGGCAAGCACAAGTAGTGTCCCGCTGCCACCAAGAAGAAGACAAAGGCAGGTCCGTCGATCACATAGTGTCCTTCCTGCAGAATTCGCCAATCCTGATTGGGTGCCCACCACTTCTGCAGAACCCGTACTTCCCCCATTCACTGGCCAACCCGGTATTCAGGTGGAAACAGCTGATTTTAAGCCATCCGATTTTTATTCGCTGTTTTTCACGGAAGATCTCTATAGATCTATTGTGGACCAAAGTAATATATACGCTGGTCAACACATCGCCGCTAATCCCCAAGTGCCTTCCCTTGCCAGAGATTGGAAACCAATTACGGTTTCCGAATTTAAGACCTTTCTGGGCCTTTCCCTCAACATGGGCATACACAAATTCCCGACGCTGAGGTCTTATTGGTCCACCTCACCGCACCACCATATGCCCGTGTTCTCTGCCTCCATGTCCAGGGCACGATACGAGATGATTTTGCGCTTCATGCACTTCAGTGACAATGAACTTTGTCGTCCTCGTGGAGACCCTGAATTTGATCGGCTCTACAAAATTCGGCCCCTCATAAACCACTTCAACCAATGTTTTGCAGCCTTGTTTATGCCCAATCAAGTTGTCTGCGTTGACGAGTCCCTGATTAAGTTTTCTGGCCGCTTGTCTTTCAAACAGTTCCTTCCCAGCAAGCGTGCCAGATACGGGGTCAAGCTCTACAAGCTCTGTGACAGGGCAACAGGCTATACGTGGAGCTTTTCGGTTTATGAGGGAAAAGATAGTCACGTAGAGCCGGAGAACTGTCCAGATTACATAGGGAGCGCTGGCAAGATAGTGTGGAACTTGGTGTCACCCTTATTCGGAAAGGGGTACCACTTGTACGTGGACAATTATTACACGAGCGTGCCACTGTTTAGTCACTTGTTTGATCATCAGATTGGAGCATGTGGCACCGTGCGACCTAATCGCCGGGGCTTTCCCCAGCGGCTTGTAGATTCCCGTCTTAGGCTGGGGGAGAGAGCCTGCTTGAAGTGTAATAACTTGCTCGCTGTGAAGTGGAGGGATAATAGGAATGTTTTCGTTCTTACCTCCCTTCATGCAGACACGACAGTCCAAATTCGTACGGCGGCTGGTGTTGTGACGAAACCCCTCTGTATCCACGAATACAACCTTAATATGGGGGGGGTGGACCTCAACGACCAGTTGTTGGCGCCGTACCTAGTTGTCCGTAAGGCTAGACGCTGGTACAAAAAAGTGTCTATTTATTTATTCCAATTGGCTTTGCTGAATGCTCATGTGCTATACGGAGCTTCAGGCGGGACGTTACCCTTCCTTGAATTCCAGGGAGCGGTTGTCATGGAACTCCTGTATCCAGGCGATTCCACACCTCACCATCCCCTACCAAATGCAGTAAGCCGGCTGCATGAGAGGCATTATCCTCATGTCCTCCAGAGTACCCCTACCCAACGAGCCCCCCAAAGAAGATGTCGTGTCTGTACCAAGCGCGGATTTAGGCGTGACACCCGTTATTATTGTCCACGCTGTCCTGACAATCCTGGTCTCTGCGTTGGTGACTGCTTTGAACGCTACCACGAACTAGTGAGGTTTTAGCGTAGGGTACAGCATTTCACAGGCTAGGATACACTTTCACAGGGTCTCAAGAATGCCATCGCATTTTGAGACCCGACCGTTGCAGTTAAAATTATAGTTACAGGGTCTCAAGAATGCCATCGCATTTTGAGACCCGACCGTTACAGTTAAAATTATAGTTATAGTTTAAAAAAAAAGTGTAAAAAATAAAAATAAAAAAAAAAAGTACAAAAAAAAAAAACCCCCAAAAAAATATAAAATAAAAAACCAAAAATAGTTGTCGTTTTATTGTTCTCTCTCTATTGTTGCTCTTTTTTACTCTATTCTATTCTGCAATGTTTTATTATGTTTTATCATGCTTGCTTTTCAGGTATGTTTTATTGTTAACCATTTTTTTGTTTTCAGGTGCGCCATTCAGTTGCAGCGCGGATTTATTTATCTTGACAGCAACAGCGTTTGCTCCCACGATACATAAAGCCGCGACTCCAACACTGTAGGAGGTGATTTCACCACCACAGTTAAAAAAAAGAGCATATATGCCGAAGCATGGGGGCAGCAGAGGGCGGAGGAGCGATTTTGCTCCTAATGCCACGTACATACGGTCGAAAAAAGTCCGACCATGTGTACGTGGCATAACTTTTTTGCGGGAGGATGCCCCCATGCTTCGGCATATATATATTTTAGGCACCGGTTGCGTTAACAAAATGTTTTATTTTTTACTATGTTTTTTTTTTTTGGTATTTGCTTTGCAGGTATGGTATGGTAAGGTCTTACTGTTATACTCTAATGTTACTTTGTTTTAATGTTAACCATTATTTGCTTAGCAGGTACGCCATTCAGTTGCAGCGTGGATTTATTTATCTTGACAGCAACAGCGTTTGCTCCCACGATACATAAAGCCGCGACTCCAACGCTGTAGGAGGTGATTTCACCACCACAGTTAAAAAAAAGAGCATATATGCCGAAGCATGGGGGCAGCAGAGGGCGGAGGAGCGATTTTGCTCCTAATGCCACGTACATACGGTCGAAAAAAGTCCGACCATGTGTACGTGGCATAACTTTTTTGCGGGAGGATGCCCCCATGCTTCGGCATATATATATTTTAGGCACCGGTTGCGTTAACAAAATGTTTTATTTTTTACTATGTTTTTTTTTTGGTATTTGCTTTGCAGGTATGGTATGGTAAGGTCTTACTGTTATACTCTAATGTTACTTTGTTTTAATGTTAACCATTATTTGCTTAGCAGGTACGCCATTCAGTTGCAGCGTGGATTTATTTATCTTGACAGCAACAGCGTTTGCTCCCACGATACATAAAGCCGCGACTCCAACGCTGTAGGAGGTGATTTCACCACCACAGTTAAAAAAAAGAGCATATATGCCGAAGCATGGGGGCAGCAGAGGGCGGAGGAGCGATTTTGCTCCTAATGCCACGTACATACGGTCGAAAAAAGTCCGACCATGTGTACGTGGCATAACTTTTTTTGCGGGAGGATGCCCCCATGCTTCGGCATATATAAATGGTGCATGTATGCCCATCATTAGAAGTGGGTGGATGAAGGGAGGTATTCTAATGGTGGGCATACCCACCGCGCCATTGGGAAATTGGGAAAGCATTTTATCACACCGATCTTGGTGTGGTCAGATGCTTTGAGGGCAGAGGAAAGATCTAGGGTCTAATAGACCCCAATTTTTTCTAAAAAAGAGTACCTGTCACTGCCTATTGCTATCATAGGGGATATTTACATTCCCTGCGATAACAATAAAAATGACAACTAAGAAAAAAAAATGGAAGGAACAGTTTAAAAATAAAATAAAAAAGCTAAATAAAAAGAAAAACTAAAAAAAAAAAAAAAAAAAGCACCCCTGCCCCCCCTTCTTTTGCGCAAAGGCGAACACAAGCGTTGGTCTGGCGTCATATGTAAACAGCAATTGCACCATGCATGTGAGGTATCACCGCGAAGGTCAGATCGAGGGCAGTAATTTTAGCAGTAGACCTCCTCCGTGAATCTAATGTGGTAACCTGTAAAGGCTTTTAAAGGCTTTTAAAAATGTATGTAGTTTGTCGCCACTGCGTGTTTGTGCGCAATTTTAAAGCATGTCGTGTTTGGTATCCATGTACTCGGCCTAAGATCATATTTTTTATTTCATCAAAAATTTGAGCAATATAGTGTGTTTAAGTGCATTAAAATAAAAAAAAAGTGTATTTTTTCCACAAAAAATGCGTTTGAAAAATCGCTGCGCAAATACTGTGTGGAAAAAAAAAAATGCAACACCCACCATTTTAATCTGTAGGGCCTTTGCTTTAACAATATATATAGTGTTTGGGGGTTCAACGTAATTTTCTTGCAAAAAAAAAATATGTTTTCATGTAAACAAAAAGTGTCAGAAAGGGCTTTATCTTCAAGTGGTTAGAAGAGTGGGTGACGTGTGACATAGGCTTCTAAATGTTGTGCATAAAATGCCAGGACAGTTCAAACCCCCCCCAAATGACCCCATTTTGGAAAGTAGACACCCCAAGCTATTTGCTGAGAGCAATGTTGAGCCCATTAAATATTTTTTTTTTTGGTCCCAAGAGATTGAATAATGACAAAAAAAAAAAATAATATTTTTTTTTACAAAAACTTGTCACTAAATGATATATTGCTCAAACATGCCATGGGCATATGTGGAGATACACCCCAAAATACATTCTGTTGCTTCTCCTGAGTACGGGGATACCACATGTGTGGGACTTTTTGGGAGCCTAGCCGCGTACGGGACCCCAAAATCCAAGCACCGCTTTCAGGCTTTCTAAGGGTGTAATTTTTTTATTTCACTCCTCACTGCCAATCACAGTTTCGGAGGCCATGGAATGCCCAGATGGCACAAACCACCCCCAAATGACCCCATTTTGGAAAGTAGACACCCCAAGCTATTTGCTGAGAGGTATGGTGAGTATTTTGCAGATCTCGCTTTTTTTCACAATGTTTTGAAAATTGAAAAAAAAAAAAAAAAAAATTTTTTTTTCTTTACTTTCTTCATTTTCAAAAACACATGAGAGCTGTAAAATACTCACCATGCCTCTCAACAAATAGCTTGGGGTGTCTACTTTCCAAAATGGGGTCATTTGGGGGGGTTTTGTGCTATTTTGGCATTTTATGGCCTTCGAAACTGTGATAGGTAGTGAGGAGTGAAATCATAAATTTGCACCCTTAGAAATCCTGAAGGCGGTGCTTGGGTTTCGGGGCCCCGTACGCGGCTAGGCTCCCAAAAAGTCCCACACATGTGGTATCCCCATACTCAGGAGAAGCAGCAAAATGTATTTTGGGGTGCAATTCCACATATAACCATGGCATGTGTGAGCAATATATCATTTAGTGACAACTTTTTGAATAAATTTTTTTTATTTTTTTTTTTTGTCTTTATTCAATCACTTGGGACTAAAAAAAAAAATTTTCAACGGGCTTAACATGCCTCTCAGCAAATAGCTTGGGGTGTCTACTTTCCAAAATGGGGTCAATTGGGGGGGTTTTGTGCCATCTTGGCATTTTATGGTCTTCAAAACTGTGATAGGTAGTGATAGGTAGTGAGGAGTGAAATCAAAAATTTATGCCCTTAGAAATCCTGAAAGCGGTGCTTGGTTTTCGGGGTCCCGTATGCGGATAGGCTCCCAAAAAGTCCCACACATGTGGTATCCCCGTACTCAGGAGAAGCAGCAGAATGTATTTTGGGGTGTAATTCCACATATACCCATGGCATGTGTGGGCAATATATCATTTAGTGACAACTTTGGGCAAAAAAAAAAAAGTTTGTAATATTCCCGCAACTTGTGGCAAAATATAAAATATTCCATGTACTCAACATGCCTCTCAGCAAATAGCTTGGGGTGTCTACTTTCCAAAATGGGGTCATTTGGGGGGGTTTTGTGCAATTTTGGCATTTTATGGCCTTCGAAACTGTGATAGGTAGTGAGGAGTGAAATCAAAAATTTACACCCTTAGAAATGCTGAAGGTGGTGCTTGGGTTTCGGGGCCCCGTACGCGGCTAGGCTCCCAAAAAGTCCCACACATGTGGTATCCCCGTACTCAGGAGAAGTGGCAAAATGTATTTTGGGGTGCAATTCCACATATAACCATGGCATGTGTGAGCAATATATCATTTAGTGACAACTTTTTGAATACATTTTTTTTTTTTTTTTTTTTTTTTGTCTTTATTCAATCACTTGGGACTAAAAAAAAAAATATTCAATGGGCTCAACATGCCTCTCAGCAAATAGCTTGGGGTGTCTACTTTCCAAAATGGGGTCATTTGGGGGGGTTTTGTGCCATCTTGGCATTTTATGGCCTTCAAAACTGTGATAGGTAGTGATAGGTAGTGAGGAGTGAAATCAAAAATTTATGCCCTTAGAAATCCTGAAGGCGGTGCTTGGTTTTCGGGGTCCCGTATGCGGATAGGCTCCCAAAAAGTCCCACACATGTGGTATCCCCGTACTCAGGAGAAGCAGCAGAATGTATTTTGGGGTGTAATTCCACATATGCCCATGGCATGTGTGGGCAATATATCATTTAGTGACAACTTTGGGCAAAAAAAAAAATGTTTGTAATATTCCCTCAACTTGTGGCAAAAGATAAAATATTCCAGGTACTCAACATGCCTCTCAGCAAATAGCTTGGGGTGTCTACTTTCCAAAATGGGGTCATTTTGGGGGGGTTTTGTGCTATTTTGGCATTTTATGGCCTTCAAAACTGTGATAGGTAGTGAGGAGTGAAATCAAAAATTTGCACCCTTAGAAACCCTGAAGGCGTTGATTGGGTTTCGGGGCCCCGTACGCGGCTAGGCTCCCAAAAAGTCCCACACATGTGGTATCCCCATACTCGGGAGAAGCAGCAAAATGTATTTTGGGGTGCATCTCCACATATAACCATGGCATGTGTGAGCAATATATCATTTAGTGACAACTTTATGAAAAAAAAATTTTTTTTTTTTTTTTTTTTGTCTTTATTCAATCCCTTGGGACTAAAAAAAAAAAATATTCAATGGGCTCAACATGCCTCTCAGCAAATAGCTTGGGGTGTCTACTTTGTAAAATGGGGTCATTTGGGGGGGTTTTGTACTTCCCTGCCATTTTAGCACCTCAAGAAATGAGATAGGTAGTCATAAATTAAAAGCCGTGTAAATTCCAGAAAATGTACTCTAGTTTGTAGACGCTATAACTTTTGCGCAAACCAATAAATATACGCTTATTGGCATTTTTTTTACTAAAGACATGTGGCTGAATACATTTTGGCCCAAATGTTTGACTAAAATTGAGTTTATTAGATTTTTTTTATAACAAAAAGTAGAAAATCTCTTTTTTTTTCAAAATTTTCGCTCCTTTTCCGTTTTATATCGCAAAAAAATAAAAATCACAGAGGCAATCAAATACCATCAAAAGAAAGCTCTATTTGTGGGAAGAAAAGGACGCAAATTTCGTTTGGTTACAAAATTGCATGACCGCGCAATTACCAGTTAAAGTAGTGCAGTGCGAAATTGAAAAAAGACCTCTGGTCCTTAAGCTGACAATTGGTCCGGGGCTAAAGTGGTTAAAGGATACCGTAAGGATCATAGGACGATGGACAGGAGGCGGACAATTACGTGGAGAATTGAGTAGTTTTAGTGGGACAGTTGGGTTCGGTTGTACCAACCGGTTTGAGAGATGGTCGTTGGCAATGGTTTTTCCCACTGGCAGTTTGGGGCACTTCGCTTTGGGTAGTTGTGAAGTAGTTCGCTTCGTTGGGAAAAGCGGGGGCAGGATGCTGATGGGTAGAAGATGTTGTAGTATACGATGGCAGGTTGTTGGTGTTTTGTGATGATGGTTAAAAGGGACACGGTTCGTCAGAGATGTTTGGGGAAGTTGGGGATGGGGAGTTCCGCCTACGCCTCACACTCCTTCCGGATGGGGGCGGCTTACGGAGGCCGCCAGGTTCGGGTCGGATGAGGTGGATGTGCGACGGATTGACAAAAGGGGAATCTAAGCGATTCCGGGCCTAGAGGGGGCTTCAGTTGGTCTATATATAAAAAAAAAAAAAAAAAAAAGGGATATAATACATTTGGATATATATATATATATATATATATATATATATATATATATATATATATATATATATATATATATGTGTGTATGTAGGAGGAGGAGTGCATTTGTTGTTACGGATATCTGCCTGTTTTAGTACCTGGTACCTGCTAAGGGGAGTTGGAGTTGGTGCATGTCAATTACACTATGTTTGTCTATTCAGAGGGATGGCTACCACGCCTCATCTGGAAGTTCTGACACTCAGGTGTGTGTTGGGAGGCACGGAAGGGGGACGCGGGATCAGGTGGGAGGCAGTTGGGTATTTCTGGGAAGGAATGACCATACAGTGTTTTGGGTAGACCAGGAATGAGGTGGGGCAGGGTGGTCCCAGAGGGTGAGCGAGTTGCAGGGTGGATAGGCCACTTGAGGTAATGGGCAACTAAGGTGGTGGTGGTGACCTGGTAGGGCGGACAGTCAGGGTCCTGATGGCAGACATAAAAGCTGATATGACCGACCTGTGGGTGACATTCCCAGACACGTTGCTGGTATGGTCAGTCTTGGCAAGGGGGGTGGTGGTCGTCACAGGGAACTGGAAGACGAACGTGGGCTTTGTACGGGAGAAAAGGTCCACTTAACAGACGTGGGCATTGTCCTTTGGTCTTTGGGTTTGCAGGAGGGGGTTCAGTCGGCCCTGCGGGTGTGGAGGTGCCTTCAAGGATGAGGTGTCAACCTTTCTGGCTATGGCGGTGTTTGTTTGTTTGGTCAGTGACGGTAGCAGTTATGGAGGTGGTAAGTGTGTGGGGGGCTCATCATTAGATGGCCCCTCCGGTGTGTGGGGGGCTCATCATTAGATGGCCCCTCCGGTGTGTGGGGGGCTCATCATTAGATGGCCCTTCCGGTGTGTGGGGGGCTCATCATTAGATGGCCCCTCCTGTGGGGGGCTCATCATTAGATGGCCCCTCCGGTGTAGTACATCAAATTTATTTGATGATTACTCGTTGTGCACTGCGGGAAAGGTGTTTGTCTCCGGGCGGTACAGGTGGAGGCCAGTTGGTTACGGTAAAATCCCGCAGTGCCCCCTGGTGGTTTCATATATATATACATATACACCGAGAATTATATATATATATACGTTTGTAGTACTTAGCTCCGTCACTGACCAACAAACAGGGTGTAACTGATGGTTTATGTGTTTATAGGTGTTTATCGTTATTGGTATTTATATCTGAGTTAATTGGAGTTTACATTTAATAAAAGGCCGTTGCGGCCATTTACTCCACAAGATGGTGTGGCCTCTTATTTTAAGGTTTTTTTCAAATATAGTTTTTTATTGATTTTCAAAACAGCATGGAAAAAGGAACATATACAATAACGTCATATACAAAGTATTCAATATTTCTCCTCAACTTTAGCAGCATACATATATATGGGTATGTCTCATAACAGTTTCAGTGTCATTATCACCTTATAATTAGCATTCTATCGTCTCCTAATTGCATTGTTGTGCTCCCCCTTCATTATTGTGAACCTTGTGTGTTGGTTCGTCTCTATACCTGGGAGCCAGGTCTCATCTCCGTGTTTCCAGGCATAGGGTGTCTAATATGGGCTGTCGAATGCTTATTTTTTTCCCCCATATGTGGGGTTTCCTCCTGTGTGGCTAGAGGAGATGGAGAAGAAGTAGAGTAAGAAGAAAGAAAAGTAGCAAAGAAGAGAGGGAGAGGGGGGGGGGTAGGTTAGGGGGGGGGGGGGGAGGTGGGGGGGGGGAACCAAGGTGGATTGTGTTTATATTTTGCGCCGATTCTTGATACTTCAAGTGTTTAGTAATGCTATTCCTTCGTCAGAGAATATGAACATATTCCACAGCATCCATGTCTGTGAATGTTGTTCCTGTTTATTCTGTGACGAAAGGATTAAGTCCTCCATATTCTTAATCTCCTCTACTCTGCGCAACCATGTTCCTATTGTCGGGGGGGTCCTTTTCTTCCACAGAAGTGGGATACAGGCCTTGGCTGCGTTTAATAAATGTCGCACTATCAGTTTTTTGTATTTTTTCGCAGGAATTGGAGTGGCGTGTAATAGTATAAAGGCTGGATCATTATTTATTGTATAGTCTGTGAACTTTTGTGTGATCTTTCGGACTGACGTCCAGAAGTTTTGCAGCAAGGGGCAGGACCAAAAAACGTGGAGGAGCGTCCCTTTTCCTGATAGACATCTCCAGCAGTTGTCGGATGTGGTTGGGAAGTATTTGTGTAGTTTACTAGGGGTGTGATACCACCTGGTTAGTATCTTGTAGTTGAGTTCTTGTATTTTCGTGCAGACTGACGTTTGCAGAGAGAATCTAATAATTGCTTGGTTTTGGGCTTCTGTAAACGTACATCCCAAGTCTGATTCCCACTTGTGAAAATAAGTCAGGTCGGGGATATCCTCGGGAGTGTTGAGTAGGGCGTATGTCTTGGATAGTACCCGTGGTAGGGGTCCCTCGTCGCTACAGTATGATTCGAAGGTCGTCAGGCTACGGTTATACTGTGTTGGGTGTGGTATGGAGTGCAAAAAGTGATGGATCCTGATTGCTCTCCAAAACTGAAGTTGGAAGGGGCCGTTTTCGGCCACCAGCGATTGGATGGAGGGCCATTCGTTGTTTATTAGGAAGTGTGTGGCTCGGTCCCTGTTATTTCTGGCCAGCACCTCATATCCCCCCCCATCTACTCCGGGTGGGAAGGCAGGGTTCCCTAAAATTGGGTATAGTGGTGAGTTGGTCGTGGATAATGAAGTCGAGAATAGTATGGATGTCCCCACCTTCAAGGTCGTCCCTATAATAGGGTGCGTCTTCACTGATGGGGTCAGCTTTTCGTAGCACCATATTGCCCCCTTCAGGGAGGATGGACATTGTGCTTGTTCTAGATGTATCCATAGCTTATTTTTATCATGTCGGTTCCAGTCGATGATTCTGCTTAGGTGTACTGCTCTGTAGTAATTTTTTAGGTCTGGTAGGGCTAGGCCTCCCCGGTTTTTGGGTAGTGTTAAATATTGTCTTCGCAGTCTAGGTTTTGAGTTCGTCCAGATAAATTTGGTAAAAAGGGAATCAGTTTGTTTAAAATATTGGGATGGTATTAGTATCGGTAGCGCTTGAAGCAGGTATAGGAATTTTGGTAGAATTGACATTTTAATTAGATTGCATCTGCCGAACCATGAGTGCAGGCCCTTCGTCCATTCCTCCAGAAGCAATCGGGTTTTGGTCAATAGTGGTGGGAAGTTCAGGTGGAAGACCTGTTTCAAATCTTTAGGGATTAGGGTTCCTAGGTACTTTAGGGAGGTATCCGACCATTTAAATCTGAATTGTGTTTTCAGTGTGTTCAGTCTTTGTGGTGTTATGTTGAGTCCCATTGCCTCCGATTTATCGAAGTTTATTTTGAGATTGGACATGTTTCCATATTTCTCGAATTCACGTAGGAGGTTCGGTAGTGACACAGTCGGGTTAGTTAGGATGAACATAAGGTCGTCTGCGTATGCGGCTATTTTGTATTGGGAGTTGTCTATTGTCATTCAATTAATGTCAGGGTTTGATCTTATATTACTCAGGAAGGGTTCCAGGACTAGGGCAAAAAGGAGAGGCGAGAGTGGGCAACCCTGTCTGGTGCCATTCGTTATTGGAAATGGGTCGGATAGTATTCCATTGGCCTTCACCTGTGCTGTGGGTATGGAGTAAATGTTTTGGATCCATTGTAGCATTCTGCGTCCCAGGCCTATGTGTTTAAGTACCGCTGTCATGTATTCCCAATTCACGCGGTCGAACGCTTTTTCAGCGTCTGTGCTTAGGAGTACGCATGGAGTGTTGGATTTATTGACCGCGTGAATGAGGTTTAGTACTTTTGTGGTGTTGTCCCTGGCTTCTCGGGCAGGGATGAATCCCACTTGATCTAGATGAATAAGGTCTGGCATGAACTGGGTGAGTCTGTTGGCCATAATTTTTGTAAAAAGTTTTAGGTCTACGTTTAGAAGTGATATCGGCCTGTAGCTACCGCAAGCTGATGGGTCCTTGCCTTCCTTTGCTATTAGGGATATATGGGCTCTCAATGTATCTTTAGGTAGTGATTTCCCTTCGCCTAGGCCATTAAACATCCTCACCATATGTGTACTCAATAACGGGAATAGGGTCTGATAGTATTGTAGGGTAAACCCGTCTGGGCCTGGCGCTTTGCCTGGTTTCGTCCCTCTTATTGCCTGTTGGAGTTCCTCTGTCGTAATGGGGTCTTCTAGTTCAGCTCTTGCTGTCGGAGGGAGAAGGGGGATTTGTGAAGCTGTAAGGTAGTCCTGTATTGTCTTTTCGTCACGTGTTCTGTTTGGTAGGTTGTATAGATTGGCGTAAAATTCCTTAAATCCCTTCGCTATCTGGGTGGGTGTGGTCTGTTTTTGTCCTTTCGCGTCGATAATCTGAGGGATGTATGAATTCAGTCTGTGGGTTTTGACTGCCCGGGCTAATAGTCGACCACATTTGTTTCCCGATTCGTATGATATTTTCCGGCAGATTTGCAGTGCTGCCTTGGCTCTATACTGCATTAGGTCTACTACTTGTTTCCTGAGGGTCATCAGTTCGGTTTCTAACGAGGTGGTCGGTGTTTGTTTATGTTGTGTCTCTATGTCGTGTATCTTCTGTAGGAGTTCTAGTAGTTGCTGTTCCCTTTTCCTTTTTATGTGCGTCCCATGTTTGATCAGAACCCCCCTGATCACTGTCTTGTGGGCTTCCCAAAGGATGCCCGGGTCGCAGTCCTCGGTGTTATTAGTTTGGAAATATTGTTTTATTTCCTTCTGTATGTCTGTGAGGACCTCTGGTGATTGTAGGAGGCTTTCGTTTAGTCTCCAGAATCTAGATCTGGAGGTACGGGTTGATGACAGGCAGTAGCACAGGGTAACAGGGGCATGATCCGACCATGTAATGTTACCTATCTCGACCTTCTGGATCGCTTCTAGCTGGCTATGTGGGATAAGAAATAGATCTATCCTTGAGTATATCTTATGGGGAGGGGAGAAGAAGGTGTAGTCCCTCTCTCCAGAGTGGTGGAGCCTCCATGCGTCAATAAGTTGGGCCTTATGCAGGTCTTGTGTTATACGTTTGTGTACGCTCGTGCGTATCGACGAAGTCCTTGAGGATGTGTCTATTGCTGGTACTAGTGGTATGTTAAAGTCTCCTCCTATTATCAGCTGCCCCTCCCTGAAGTCAGTTAGCAGTTTCAGTGTCCTATGTAGAAATACATCTTGTCGGTCGTTGGGGGAATATATGGTTGCCAGAGTCACCTTCGTGCCTCTGAGTGTCCCTTTTGTGAATAGATAACGTCCATTAGGGTCAGCTAGGGTGGTGTCGCATGTCCACGGGGTTGACCTTGAAATAAGTATGGAGACCCCTTTTGATTTGGCCTCTGCGTTAGTGGCGTGGTATGTGTGGGGATAATGTTGGTTTTTAAGGCAGGCGGGGTTGCCTGTCCTAAAGTGGGTTTCCTGAATAAATGCTATGTCGCTGTGTGTTCTCTTCAGGTCGTTCAGTAGCATTCGACGCTTTTCGGGTATGTTTAACCCCTTGGCGTTCAGTGAGTAAATTGTGATTGTGTCCATTGTTCCCTGGGTAGGGGTAGGTTCCTGATGGGTGGGTTTGGGTGAGGGGAGGAGGGGGGGAGGGTAAGGTAGAGGGGGGTATAGAAAGAAAGATCGAGGAGAAGAGGTGGAAAGAGAAAGGTGGTGTGTGTCTCGTTTCTAGCTAACGAGTAGCGGGTAGCGTAGACTATACGCTTGTGTATCTAAGTGCAAACAAACGGTTTGCAGTGGAGCGTCTCCTGGTGTTTACCAGGGTATCTGCTCTGTCCTATTGGGGGAAGAGGTTGGAGTAGACCGGGGAGAATCCCCCAGTCCGCCCGTCCCCCCAGCCTGTTAACATAAAAACAGTAATATCCATCTGCTCTATCACAACCGGCAGTGCAACACATAATAAACAAAAACC
The DNA here is from genome assembly GCA_028564925.1 of Lithobates sylvaticus. Lineage (NCBI taxonomy): Eukaryota > Metazoa > Chordata > Amphibia > Anura > Ranidae > Lithobates > Lithobates sylvaticus. The sequence continues at coordinate 516,197,253 of CM053030.1, read as the reverse complement.
AAAAGAAAGCAAAAAAGTGCATGTAAACTGTACATTTCAGGCATTAACACGTTTATCTCTGAGCGTGTATCAGATTCCGTCCACCCCCATCTATAGGACCTGCTTAATCTCGGAGGGTTCCCTTACGTTTATATGGATGGGCGTACGTGAGTATACATTGGCCGTCCTCCTGTGTAGGTCTCTGACTATGGGTGTCCCAGCTTCAACTGTTGGGGATCTTTGGGGCATGTCATGTGGTATTTTATACGGGCGCCCTTCTGTGTTGTGGGTGTTGTTACCGGGTGTCCCGGTCCTACGCTCAGATGTGTTCTTTTAGTGTTCTATCCCTTCATTTCCCTAAGTACCCTGGCCCAGCCTGGGGGTATGTGGTGGGGTTTTAGCACAGTGGAGTGGGGATGTGCTGTTGTCCTTCCCTTTGCTGGTGTGGAGTGTGGTTATCTCTTTGTGTTCTGGCTCCCGTGTTATGTCATCCGGTCTCTTCCTGTATGGTTATGTGTTTGTTAGCGTGTCCCTGTCCCCCCATGTGGGTATGTACATGTAGCCCCTATGGACCTCCTCCAACGATGCCTGTATACCTTAAGGAAGAAAAAGTGCTGGTTATCACTTGTGTCATTTTGCATTATCTGCAGGATTGTTGTCTCACGCCCCTTTACCATAATGTCTATGTCGTAGCCGCGGGCTACCTTGTGACCTTTCGCCCTGTGGCTCTCTCTGTCTGTATCCAGAGATTTCCAGGGGTAAGGGTATATGGATCATAGAGTACCTTTTTGGGGTTGTGCCTTTTGTTCCAGGTCACCCTTCTGCGTGATGCGGTCCTTAGGGCGGGTTCATGCCCTGTCCTCTGGGGTGTCTGGGCTATGAGTAGGCCAGGTGTGGAGTTCAGGTAATGCCAGTTTTGCCATAAGTAAAAGCCAAAAAGTGAAAACAAACAAATACAAGAAAAAAGGAGCCATTGGGAAAAAAACCCCTAAACGGCCTATAACAGCAGGGGAAGGTGTGAACGTGTGTCTCTTCGGCCAGCATCCCGCCCCCCCTCGTTCACATCATCCGGTCTCCCCCAAGATTACCTCCCTGGGTGTTCTATTCCGTGATCCATGTGGGCCTTCCTCTCCTTTAAGTCTCGGGGTGGACCCCTTCTCCCCTCCCCACAGCCCCCCCATCCCCCGCATATGCCCGCTCCTTCAGCGCCATTACGGTGCAGTTTTCATTCCTAGGGGTCCAGGAAAAAGGAACGGGGGGGGTGTAGTGGCGGAGTGTTCCCTTGCAGTCATAGGGGTAGTTCGGGCTCCAGGGTGGGGGGGTCCCGGTTAGGGCTCGCCTGTTGGAGGGGGATATGTCCCACATGTTGCTTACCTCGGGTAGGTGGCATCGTCCGGTGATCTATGTCCGTAGAGGGGAATCTGAATATTGCGTCGGAAGGGGAGATGCTGGTCGTCGGTTGCGTCGCTCGGTCCTTCAGTCTTCCCTCGGTGCGTCTCCGGGGACGTAACGGGGTCTGCGCGTGTTCATCCGGGCTCTTGGCGATCTCGATCTCCTTCTTCCTGACGTTCCTGCGCGTGGGGCGGAGTTCTGGAGTGGTTGCAGCCAATCAGGTACGTCGATGGGGCCAGTCTCCATGAAGTCGAAAAGTGCCGTTAGGTCCGCTGGTGACCTTAAAGTAAAGAAGTGTTGGGCCTTCTTAAAGGTTACTGAAATGGGGAAACCCCATCGGTATGTTAGGCCGGCATTTCTCGCTGCTTCCAGTAGTGGTTTGAGTAGGGCTCTGCGCTGCAGTGTCTGTCTCGATAGGTCCGGCATAATCTTCACCTCTGCCCCATCGAACGATATATTCCTTTTTTCCCAGGCCGCTCTCAGGATTGTCTCCTTGTGGGTGTATTGGTGGATCCGGCATACCACGTCTCTCGGTCTGTCCGGGTCTGGCGAACGTGGGCCCAAGGCCCTGTGTATCCGATCGAACGTTAGGTTATGGGGGAACTGTTCCCCTGCCACCTCTCGGAAGATTGCCAATGTGGTTGCCAGTAGATCCTCCGTTCCCGTTGCTTCTGGTAGGCCCCGCAGCCTCAAGTTATTGCGTCTGCTGCGGTCTTCGGCTTCTTCCAGCCTTAGTTGTTGGGATCTGATCAAGGTTGCTTGTGCCGATTTTGTGGCTTCCACCGCCGACAGCCGCTGTTCTAGTGTGGTCACCGCCGTTTCTCCCGATCCCACACGGTCTGATAGTGTTTGTACCTCTTGTCTGATGACTGTCATGTCTTGACGGAGAGAGGTCTCTATCTTGCCCACTATCGCTTCTATGTCCGCTCTCGTTGGTAGGGCCTGCAGCAGCGCCCTCAATTCGGCGTCCGCTCTCAGGGTTAGTGGAGAGTGAGCCGTCTGGGGTTCCTGTGAGTCGGCCCGGAGCGTCACCGGGGTAGTAAAGTTCATGTCGGTTGAGGCTGCCGGTGGTTCCCGGGTGGGAGAGATAGGTGGCTGCCTGACGTTCTGGGGTCCGCGCCTCGTGGTGTCCGCCATCTTGAGGGTTGGTGAGGCCTCGGCTGGGTTTGTCAAATATTTCTGGATATCCTCGCTCTTTTTCGGTTTAGGGGATCTTTTCTTTATGATTTTGCTTCTCCGCCTTCCAGCGGAGTACATGCCGGTCGTGGTGAGCAGTTTTCGGTGCTTTAAAGCCGGGTATGGACGGGTCGGGCCGGGAGCTCCTCAGACTTGCGTCCTTACTCAGCCATGTCCAGGCCACGCCCCTCTATTTTAAGGTTTTTAAGTAAGGGGGAGTATATGGTTGTATCAGCCTGGGGGTATTATCTAGGCTACACTGGTCAAGAGAGGGCCGGAACGAGAATGGACTGCAGGGTAATGGTAGTGTAGGGCCGTACATGACAGTGTGTCTAGTGACACACAGGGAGGATAAAGGGGTGTGGCCAGGCAGGGCTGGCCCTGTAAGCAGCAGGGGGAGCGGCCGTATAAAAGGAGGGGGCGGGACTAAAGGCCTCAGTCGGGAAGGTGGCAGCACACGAGGAGGCAGTTTTCCCACCCACCCTCCCTAATGTAAGGTGAGTTTTGGAGGTGTTAATGTTTTTTGTTGTCATTTCAGGAGCAGGAACAGCGTTGAAGTCATGACAGCAAGGAGTTGGCGGTGTTTGTTTGTTTGGTCAGTGACGGTAGCAGTTATGGAGGTGGTAAGTGTGTGGGGGGCTCATCATTAGATGGCCCCTCCGGTGTGTGGGGGGCTCATCATTAGATGGCCCCTCCGGTGTGTGGGGGGCTCATCATTAGATGGCCCTTCCGGTGTGTGGGGGGCTCATCATTAGATGGCCCCTCCTGTGGGGGGCTCATCATTAGATGGCCCCTCCGGTGTAGTACATCAAATTTATTTGATGATTACTCGTTGTGCACGGCGGGAAAGGTGTTTGTCTCCGGGCGGTACAGGTGGAGGCCAGTTGGTTACGGTAAAATCCCGCAGTGCCCCCTGGTGGTTTCATATATATATACATATACACCGAGAATTATATATATATACGTTTGTAGTACTTAGCTCCGTCACTGACCAACAAACAGGGTGTAACTGATGGTTTATGTGTTTATAGGTGTTTATCGTTATTGGTATTTATATCTGAGTTAATTGGAGTTTACATTTAATAAAAGGCCGTTGCGGCCATTTACTCCACAAGATGGTGTGGCCTCTTATTTTAAGGTTTTTAAGTAAGGGGGAGTATATGGTTGTATCAGCCTGGGGGTATTATCTAGGCTACACTGGTCATGACCAAATCTCCAACTTCCTTTGCAGAAATGCAGCCCCAACCTAGCAAGGAGCCTCCACCATGCTTCGCAGTTGGCTGCAGACACTCATTATTGTTCTGCTCTCCAGCCCTTCGCCAACAAACTGCCTCCTGCTACAGCCAAATATTTCACATTTTGAACCATCAGTCCAGAGAACCTGCTTCCATTTTTCTGCACCCCAGTTCCTATGTTTTCCTGCATAGTTGAGTCGCTTAGACTTATTTCCACATCGGAAGTTTGGCTTTTTGGCTACAATTCTTCCATGAAGACCACTTCTGGCCAGACTTCTCCGGACAATAGATGGGTGTACCTGGGTCCCACTGGTTTCCACCAGTTCTGTGCTGATGTCACTGCTGGACATCTTCTGATGTGGAAGAGAAGTAAGCATGATGTGTCCTTCATCTGCTGCATTAAGTTTCCTTGGCCGACCACTGCGTCTGCAGTCCTCAACATTGCCCATTTCTTTGTGCTTCTTCAAAAGAGTTTGAACAGCACATCTTGAAACCCCAGTCTGCATTGTAATCTTTGCTTGGGAGAAACTTTGCTGATGCCGTATAACTCCCTGAATTCTTATTGCTGTGCTCAGTCTTGCCATGGTGTATGACCTGTGAAAGGAAACTGTCCTCCACAACCTCACCTTGGTAGTAGAGTTCCTCACCCAGTTTTAAGCCTCCTACACAGCTGTTTTTGCTTCAGTTAATGACTGTGTTTTACCCCACATCTGAAATTGATGATTATTAGCGCCTGCTATGTATAAATGATTAGTCGTACACCTGAATCTAATCTTACAAAATCCCTGACTTTGTGCAAGTGTACAAAGTGTGCAAGTGTAAAGCCTCGTACACACGATCGGATTGTTGGCCAACAAGTCTGTGGAATTTTGTCCGAAGGGCATTGGCCCAAACTTGTCTTGCATACACATGGCCACACAATTGTTGGCCAACAATTATGAACATAGTGACGTACTAGACATACTACATGGTTTTTCAGCTCTTTAGCGCCACCCTTTGGCTCCTTCTGCTAATTTCGTGTTAGTAGAAGTTTGGCCAGTGTTGATTTGCGCTTTTCTTTTCGCGTTTTTCATTTCGCACTTTTCATTTTGCGCTTTTCAGTTAGTTTCTGAACGCCCGTTCCTCAATCAGTCATGTTGTGGAATCGGAGGAGAGAACGTGTTATTTATTATTGGCCTTGGAGTTATTGCTTTGACATTATTTTTTTGGTTGAATAATGATTTGATTTGGTATATTTTCTATATTTTTGGATGCATAGAATGCACTTTTTGGTTCTATTGGCAGATAACATGTCTAATTTTATTTGTTTTCTTATTTTTAATGCACAATAAAAAAATTGTGTAGAATAATACTTGGCTGTGTGTTTTACTTCAAATGACAGTTTGGGAGTCGGCAGTTACATTTAAAAAAAATACAATGTAAAATTGACAAGGGACACCAACATAGTTGTATCTTTGATGTAAAAACTACAGAATAATGGTGTTGTGGTAACTTGCCCCCAAAAAAATAAATAAATAATATTATTATTGATATCACTAGAAAATAAAAGCCTTTGAAGATTTGTTTGCAATAACTCCATCAGTATCACCAGCAAAGCAGCTTCATTATTATCCCATTAAAGAAGAGAATTGTGCGCTGCATTTCCAGATTTCCAGATTTCATAATTTGCCGCGCCACGAATGTTAATTCTTCATTACGAACGCTAGTTTACAAGACCGATTCTGGCTCGATCTTACTTCCGAGCATGCGTTTTTGTACTTTGGACTTTTGTTCGACAGGCTTGTGTGCACACGCTCGGAAAATCAGACAACACACATTTTTCCGCGGAAAATTTGAAAACCTGCCATCCAACATTTGTCCGCGGAAAGTCTGACAACAATTGTTCGATGGAGCATACACACGGTCGGATTTACCGACAACAGCCTGTCATCGAACATTTCCCGTTGGAAAGTCCGATCGTGTGTAAGAGGCTTAAGAATTCATGCTGGTTTGAAGTCAAAGGGCGGTCACACCAAATATTGAATTGAGTTAGATTTTTCTTCTGTTTGTTCAATTTGTATTTAGTAAATTAATAAAAATAAGCAATCAAAATACATATTTTCGAAAGAATTCTTACCTTATAGTATTTCACCTTCCTAAAACTTCTGCACAAAACTGTATATAGAGTAGATTTATATATATATATATACTGTATCTATCGGCCATTCTCGCGGCTTTAGGCCGCTCTCTGAGGCTTTCTGACGCTTTTGGCCATTCTCGGAGGCTTTCGAAGTCCCGCGTGAACCGCCAAGAGCGGCCGGGAGCTGCCGAGAACGTCCGAATGTGGCCGAAACCTGACGATAACTATCGAGCGCCGTCAAGATACACAGGACATCCAGCTCTGTATCTCGGCGGCGCCATTTTTTAATTCTGCAAATGACACTGGGGCAAGGCTGCAGGTGGAACTGACAAGGCTGCTGACATGGCTGCAGGTGGAACTGACAAGGCTGCTGACATGACTGCAGGTGGAACTGACAAGGCTGCAGACATGGCTGCAGTTGGAACTGACAAGGCTGCTGACATGGCTGCAGGTGGAACTGCCAAGGCTGCTGACATGGCTGCAGGTGGAACTGACAAGGCTGCTGACATGGCTGCAGGTGGAACTGACAAGGCTGCTGACATGGCTGCTGACATGGCTGCAGGTGGAACTGACAAGGCTGCTGACATGACTGCAGGTGGAACTGACAAGGCTGCAGACATGGCTGCAGTTGGAACTGACAAGGCTGCTGACATGGCTGCAGGTGGAACTGCCAAGGCTGCTGACATGGCTGCAGGTGGAACTGACAAGGCTGCTGACATGGCTGCAGGTGGAACTGGCAAGGCTGCTGACATGGCTGCTGACATGGCTGCAGGTGGAACTGACAAGGCTGCAGGTGGAACTGACAAGGCTGCTGACATGGCTGCAGGTGGAACTGCCAAGGCTGCGGACATGGCTGCAGGTGGAACTGATAAGGCTGCAGGTGGAACTGACAAGGCTGCTGACATGGCTGCAGGTGGAACTGACAAGGCTGCTGACATGGCTGCAGGTGGAACTGACAAGGCTGCAGGTGGAACTGACAAGGCTGCTGACATGGCTGCAGGTGGAACTGCCAAGGCTACTGACAAGGCTGCAGGTGGAACTGACAAGGCTGCAGGTGGAACTGACAAGGCTGCTGACATGGCTGCAGGTGGAACTGACAAGGCTGCTGACATGGCTGCAGGTGGAACTGACAAGGCTGCAGGTGGAACTGACAAGGCTGCTGACATGGCTGCAGGTGGAACTGACAAGGCTGCAGGTGGAACTGCCAAGGCTACTGACAAGGCTGCAGGTGGAACTGACAAGGCTGCTGACATGGCTGCAGGTGGAACTGACAAGGCTGCTGACATGGCTGCAGGTGGAACTGACAAAGCTGCTGACATGGCTGCAGGTGGAACTGACAAATCTGCTGACATGGCTGCAGGTGGAACTGACAAGGCTGCTGACATGGCTGCAGGTGGAACTGACAAGGCTGCTGACATGGCTGCAGGTGGAACTGACAAGGCTGCTGACATGGCTGCAGGTGGAACTGACAAGGCTGCTGACATGGCTGCAGGTGGAACTGACAAAGCTGCTGACATATCTGCAGGTGGAACTGAGAAGGCAGCTGACATGGCTTCAGGTGGAACTGACAAAGCTGCTGACATGGCTGCAGGTGGAACTGAGAAGGCTGCTGACATGGCTGCAGGTGGAACTGACAAAGCTGCTGACATGGCTGCAGGTGGATAAGGCTGCATTGATGGGCATTTAAATGTAAGTTTGTTTTCCTTAAAATTCCCTCCTAAACTTGGGGTGCGTGTTATACGCTGATAAATACGGTATATATTTATATTTTTTAAAAAAAATCAAATAATAAAATTAAATTACAAAAACTGTGTCCATATGTTTAGCCTTGGGCCCGAAAAAGGTTTTATATTTGAAATTATGTTCCCTTCATCATGAAATTTTACTCCTCCTGCCTTATTATCCTATGGGAAAAAATTGGGCCCATACACGATGTCCGCAGTAGGTGGCTGAAGGTCGGAGCTCAGGTACAGATGTTTTGCTGCCTAAAAACACTGATAGATATTGATGGAAGCCTGAAGAGTGATTACCATGCTGGAATATGAGTTTTTTTTTTCTTTTTGCAGATTGACACTTTAAATGAACCCATTCTGTTGTTTGTGTTGCTGGCGGTGAGGTTACACAATTCTGTCCCTCGTCCTGGGAGTGGCAGCTGCATGAATTGTGCTGGCTCATGTGGGGGATCATCTGCAGATAGCAGATACCGCTTGTCCAAACTCCCCTTTGGCTGCTACAAACTATCAAATAAACTGTTTACTACAAATAAAGCTGAAAAAATATGTACAAATAAACTGTTTATCTAACAGTGCAGTGCGTGTGGGGGGATTTGTTATTATCCCAAGAATTAAAACAAAAAATATAAAAAAATACTATAATACATATCCATATCTATCTATCTATCTATCTATCTATCTATCTATCTATCTATCTATCTATCTATCTATCTATCTATCTATCTATATATATATATATACACCGTATTTATCAGCGTATAACACGCACCCCAAATTTAGGAGGGAATTTTAAGGAAAAAAACTTTTAGGATGGAAGTTTAAGGAAAAAAAACTTACATTTAAATGCCCATCAATGCAGCCTTGTCAGTTCCACCTGCAGCTTTGTCCCAGTTCCACCTGCAGCCTTGTCCCAGTTCCACCTGCAGGCTTGTCCCAGTTCCACCTGCAGGCTTGTCCCAGTTCCACCTGCAGCCTTGTCCCAGTTCCACCTGCAGCCTTGTCCCAGTTCCACCTGCAGCTTTGTCCCAGTTCCACCTGCAGGCTTGTCCCAGTTCCACCTGCAGGCTTGTCCCAGTTTCACCTGCAGGCTTGTCCCAGTTCCACCTGCAGCCTTGTCCCAGTTCCACCTGCAGCCTTGTCCCAGTTCCACCTGCAGCCTTGTCCCAGTTCCACCTGCAGGCTTGTCCCAGTTCCACCTGCAGCCTTGTCCCAGTTCCACCTGCAGCCTTGTCCCAGTTCCACCTGCAGCCTTGTCACAGTTCCACCTGCAGCCTTGTCACAGTTCCACCTGCATGCTTGTCCCAGTTCCACCTGCAGCCTTGTCACAGTTCCACCTGCAGCCTTTTCCCAGTTCCACCTGCAGCCTTGCCCCAGTTCCACCTGCAGCCTTGTCCCAGTTCCACCTGCAGCCTTGCCCCAGTTCCACCTGCAGCCTTGTCCCAGTTCCACCTGCAGCCTTGTCACAGTTCCACCTGCAGCCTTGCCCCAGTTCCACCTGAAGCCTTGTCCCAGTTCCACCTGCAGCCTTGCCCCAGTTCCACCTGCAGCCTTGTCCCAGTTCCACCTGCAGCCTTGTCCCAGTTCCACCTGCAGCCTTGTCCCAGTTCCACCTGCAGCCTTGCCCCAGTTCCACCTGCAGCCTTGCCCCAGTTCCACCTGCAGCCTTGCCCCAGTTCCACCTGCAGCCTTGTCCCAGTTCCACCTGCAGGCTTGTCCCAGTTCCACCTGCAGCCTTGCCCCAGTTCCACCTGCAGCCTTGTCCGAGTTCCACCTGCAGCCTTGTCCCAGTTCCACCTGCAGCCTTGTCCGAGTTCCACATGCAGCCTTGTCCCAGTTCCACCTGCAGCCTTGTTCCAGTTCCACCTGCAGCCTTGCCCCAGTTCCACCTGCAGTCTTGCCCCAGTTCCACCTGCAGAACTTAAAAATGGCGCCGCCGAGATACAGAGTCGGATGTCCTGAAAGCGGCCAAAAGCCTCCGAGAATGGGCAAAAGCGGCCGAAAGCCTCCGAGAACGTCCGAAAACCTCAGAGAATGTCCGAAAACGGCCGAAAGCCTCAGAGAATGGCCGATAGCCGCGAGAATGGCCGGAGAGGCTCAGAATCGGCGGGGACTCGGCGTATAATACGCACCCACGCTTCCCCCCTGATTTTTAGGGGAAAAAGTGCGTGTTATACGCCGATAAATACGGTATATATATATATATATATATATATATATATATATATATATATAAAATAAAATAAAAAAATATATATATATATTTTATCTATGTCGATATAACAGATTACAGTTGAAAGTCTTAGGCCCCTTTCACACTGGGGCGGGAGCCGCGGTGACGGTAAAGCAGCGCTATATTTAGCGCTGCTTTACCGTCGTTTTAGCCGCGGTATTCGGCCGCTCAGGGTGCGGTTTTACCCCCCGCGAGCGGCCAAAAAAGGGTTAAAGACCCCCCGCAGAGCGCCGCCGTATCGGCGATTTGCGGCGGTATTGCCGCGGTATTACCGCGGGGTCCCATTCAAATCAATGGGAAGGAGCGGTATAGGAGCGGTGAATACACCGCTCCTATACCGCTCCAAAGATGCTGCTAGCAGGACTGTTTTTGCCGTCCTGCAAGCGCACCACATTGGCAATGATCTCAAGGAATTGGGCTTTATGATTTGGGTTGAGGTCTAATTCAATTCTGTTTATATAAAAATGTTGTCTCAAGTTGGGCTTTAAACCCCTGGAAGTTTTCCATAATTGTTAAAGCGGTTGTATATCGGCAAAAAAAAACAAAAAAACCTGTAAGGCAAAGGCATAATGACTGAGCTAGTATGCACCGCATTATGAAATACTTAACTTCGAACGAAGCGCCGGCATCACTTCCCGGTCACCGTTGAGGAAGCTGACATGTTCCCTCAGCATTTCTTCCGGGTTGGCGGCTCCGGCACTGTGAGTGCCCGGACCGCGATGAAGTCCCACCTGACCAGAGCACCTTCTTCCACATGTTTGCTGTGTCCCCCACATGGCTTTTCGCAAACCTCGAACAGGACTTCTTATGGGTTTCTTTCAACAATGTCTTTCTTCTTGTCACTCTTCCATAAAGGTCAGATTTGTGGAGAACACGACTAATAGTTGTCCTGTGGACAGATTCTCCCCCCTGAGCTGTGGATCTCTGCAGCTCCTCCAGAGTTACCATGGACCTCTTGGCTCTTCTCTGATGAATGCTCTCCTTGGCCGGCCGGTCAGTTTAGGTGGACGGCCATGTCTTGGTAGGTTTGCAGTGCTGCCATACTCTTTTCATTTTTGGATGATGGATTGAACAGAGCTCCGTGAGATGTTCAAAGCTTGGGAGATTTTTTTATAACCTAACCCTGCTTTATACTTCTCCACAACTTTATCCCTGACCTGTCTGGTGTGTTCCTTGGACTTCATGATGCTGTTTGTTCACTAAGGTTCTCTAAGAAACCTCTGAGGGCTTCACAGAACAGCTGTATTTACACTGAGATTAAATTACACACAGGTGGACTCTATTTACTAAATAGGTGACTTCTGAAGGCCATTGGTTCCTCTAGATTTTAGTTATCATAGTAAAGTACAAATACAAATGCACCCCCACACTTTTCACATATTTATTTGTAAAAATAGTTGAAAACTATTTATCATTTTCCTTCCAATTCACAATAGAAGAGGTCCACAGAACTTTTAATATCTGAAGACGGTTTGTGTGGAAGAATGGGCCAAAATCACACCTGAGCAACGCATGCGACTAGTTTCTCCATACAGGAGGCGCCTTGAAGCCCTCATTACCAACAAAGGATTTTGTACCAAGTATTAAATAAATTTCAGTTAGTATGTTCAATACTTTTGTCATTCCATTTTATTAACTACTTCCCACCCGGCCACTGTACATGTACGGCCGGGTGGGAGCCTTCTACTTCTGATAACGTCCTTCAGAAGTAGGGGGACCGCGCGCGTGCCCGCGCAGCGGCGCAATCCCGATTCGCTCGTGTCACCCAGACACGGCGCATCTCGGATCGGCAGGAGGGCTCTGTGATTGGCCCTCCTGATCACATGACGGCCGTGTCAAATCACAGCCGTCATGTGATGTAAGCAAAGAGCCGGTTGCTAGGCAATCAGCTCTCCTCTCTTCACATGGAAGTCGTCGCTGAGGAGAGGAGAGCGGATCGCTGCAGCCGGCTGGTGATCAGTGAGTATTAGCTGTTTTTTTTACAGCTTTTTACTCACTGATCACCAGTCTAATGTAAACACACATGTCCCCAAAACATACATGTCCCCAAATAATAAAAACACATGTCCCCAAATAATAAAAACACATGTCCCTCACATATGTCCCAGTAAAATAACATGTGCCAATGATTATCTGCACACATATGTCCGTGATCACCTGCACACCCGTTTTACATGATCATTTGCGTACATATGTCCGTGATCACGCGAACCAATTATTATACACTTAACGGAATTTTTTTTTAATAAAAACATGTAGCAGAATACATTGTGGCTTAAATTTATGACAAAATTTGATTTTATTGGATTTCTTTTAAAAAAGAAAGGAGAAAATATTGTTTTTTTTCAAAATTTCCGCTATTTTTTCGCTTATATCGCAAAAAATAAAAAACGGAGTCGTGAATAAATACCACCAAACTAAAGCTCTATTTGTGCAAACAAAATGATAAAAATTTAATTTGGGTACAGTGTAGCATGACTGCGCAATTGTCATTGAAAGTGCGAGAGCGCTGAAAGCTGAAAATTGGTCTGGGAAGGAAGGGGGCGAAAGTGCCCGGTATTGTAGTGGTTAAACATAACTAATGTGTGTGGTAATGAGACACCTTTTTATAGGCCATCAGTTGAGACGGAACCAGCTAATATTAATTTGCACTGACAAGGGGCAGGATTGATTTCTAATTACAGATAGATTTCAGCTGCTGTCTTGGCTCTCCATGCCTTTTTGCACTTCTCTTTCTTCAGGTGTTCAATACTTTTTTCCCTGTGTCATTCCATTTTTATTCACAGAACTTCATTTCTGAATGTATTTGTTTTGGTGTCTTTGTATGTATGGGTTTCATGGGTTGTTACCGACATGTGGTGGAAATTTCATGTCAATAGCGCCTTTAGAAATATATTTACCTAGAAAAATGGTGACGTGTTCAATACTTATGTTACCCGCTGTGTCTATCTATCTATATATTATATACATATGTGTACATATATATATATATACAGGGCTCAAAATTTCAAGTCCTGAGCTACTAGCCAGGCTTCAAGGGTTACTCGCCACCAGTTGGCCCGCCCAACCCCTACCCTGCCCCGCCCCTAATTCCACCTCTAAACACGGCCTCATAAATTATATCATGAAATTGCCCTTAAATGTTTGCCTCGCCCTTGTCACACCAATGCAGCCTCACCCCTGTCACACCAATGCAGCCTCACCCCTGTCACACCAATGCAGCCTCACCCCTGTCACACCAACGTAGCCTCACCCCTGTCACACCAATGCAGCCTCACCCCTGTCACACCAATGCAGCCTCACCCCTGTCACACCAACGTAGCCTCACCCCTGTTACACCAATGCAGCCTCACCCCTGTCACACCAATGCAGCCTCACCCTTGTCACACCAATGCAGCCTCACCCCTGTCACACCAATGCAGCCTCACCCCTGTCACACCAATGCAGCCTCACCCTTGTCACACCAATGCAGCCTCACCCCTGTCACACCAATGCAGCCTCACCCCTGTCACACCAATGCAGCCTCACCCCTGTCACACCAATGCAACCTCACCCCTGTCACACCAATGCAGCCTCACCCCTGTTACACCAATGCAGCCTCACCCCTGTCACACCAATGCAGCCTCACCCCTGTCACACCAATGCAGCCTCACCCTTGTCACACCAATGCAGCCTCACCCTTGTCACACCAATGCAGCCTCTCCCCTGTTACACCAATGCAGCCTCACCCCTGTCACACCAATGCAGCCTCACCCCTGTTACACCAATGCAGCCTCACCCCTGTCACACCAATGCAGCCTCACCCCTGTCACACCAATGCTGCCTACCTGTGTCCATCATGAAGGGGAGCAGAGAAGAAGAGCATTGCTGGCCGGATGATATGAGCGCCGAGGGACATTACTGCAACAGCTTTGATTTAAATTGCAGTGTGTTCCCGCCGCTCGGCGTTCTGTACAGCCCCGCCCCCTGGCCAGAGAACTTTGATACACATCACTCGTCCCAGGTTGGACAGGTGATCTGTTTATCAAATTCCCTGGGACCAGGGGGCGGGGCTGTGTGTGAAAGAGAGTGCGGGGAACACACAGCAATTGAAATCACAGCCGCCAGTGATGTTCCCTGCACTCATGTCATCCGGCCGGCTCTGTCCTCCCTCTTCCCCTCCATGAGCGATGGGAAAGGGACTCCCCGGCCTTTTTTTTTTTTTTTATATTATTATTATTTTAATAATTTTATTTATTATGTAGATTGTAAGAGAAGGAGGTGGAACTCACAAATGTTCCTGAGTCTGGACTTTTGCTATGCCCTTTATGAGGGGCTCCTACCCTACCATCCCTACTGGATTCTTTTTTTTTTTTTATTTATGTATTTTTATTTTGCATTTATATTATTATTTTATTATTTGCATATCTTTGTAAAAATGTTTATATTGTTGTTTTATTTTTTTATTTATTATGTAGAATGTAAGAGGAGGAACTGTAATGAACAAAGGTAGGCAGAAACACTCAAAATTGGCAGGTGGATAGGAACAGTGTGGAATAATAGCAGAGAGATCTAATTTTTGAAGTATCCTAGTGTAGCGGCCATAACCCTCGATGGGGCGGCCTTGACTTTTGGGCTTACCGGTTACCTCCTCGTGGCTTGTCGCTGAATGTCTAGGGGTTCCCAGGGTTAGTACCCAACAACTTTGGATCCTGACACAATAAAAGTCCTTTTGAAGGTTTTTATTCTTGCAGTGGTAACATCCAACAAAACACAGTCTCATATAGGAATAGAGGGCAAGGGTGAAGAAACTCAGGCACCTTGAACAGCTGACATCTGCAAATGTCTTTTATCAAACCCAGAGAGTAGCCACTTGCAGCTGGGTACTTCGATGCCAGACAAACCTCTAGCCAGTGGTATGGCAGCTAACAATGTGATCCGGAAACTTGTTAAAAGTCTCTGACACAGAATGAACTTGCAACCGAAGGCGAATAGGAACCTTTCCCACAATACCTGGAACTTTCTCTGTCTCCTTGGCAGTACTGTGGAAGTGTGGATTCTTTAGTGTCCATACAACTCAGCAACCAGGCTCTTACCGAGATGCCAGCTTGTTGGCCCTCCTCCGAAGAGTCCTCCCCCGGTCACCTATACGAGTTGTGGTGCCCCTCCAGTGATGAGAGCACACCGGGACGCCTTGAATACTCCTTCAGATACTGGGCCTCGGGTTAACCGTCTCCGAGACTCGGGAACAGATGGATCCCCATCCCAGACCATGCGGGTCTATGGGGCTAGTCAAACTGACCATGCTGCGGGGCGGCAAATGCTCCCAGGCCCGGGACCCCTCGCGGGGCTACACCGGTCCAGAACCAGGAAACAGACAGCTACGGCCGAACCCCAAACACGTGACTTCAGCACCTTAAGTACCCTTCCCCAGACTACACAGCGGGGCCAGACGCACCCACTGATTGGCTCCGGGGAAGACTGATACCTAAGACGTCCAACCAGGCCTGGTTCTAGGCCTGTCATGTGTACCTCACTGTACCCATGACCAGGCAGAACCCCAGTACAGCCCAGCCAAACTGATGGCAAAGTTAACCTGCACAATTAACCCTTAGAACCCCATTACTGTTCTGATGGAAAAAACAAAATTTCCACACATAGCGGACACTTGTGTCCCCACTACACTAGATATATAAAAATGGGGGGGGGGAATAACTCGACCATGCTCCATCCACAGCTAAAATGTTACTTTTGGGTGGACAAACCCTTTAAATATGCATTTCAAAGCTTGCCTTAACCGGTTCCCGACTGGCGCACGATGATATACGTCGACAGAATGGCACAGACAGGCAGGCGGGCGTATATATAAGTTCCTCTTAAGGCCGGTCGCGGGTCCCGCGGACTCGATCGCCGCGGGTACACCCGCGATCGTCTCACGGGAAGGCTGAACAGGGAGATGCGGAAATACACAGCATCTCCCCGTTCTGCCTAGCAACTAGTGACGCCGATCTCTGCTCCCTGTGATTGGAGCAGAGATCAGCATTCACTAGCTGACAGCCACACCCCCCCACAGTAAGAAACACACCGCTAGGCATACTTAACCCCTACACTGCCCCCTTGTGGTTAACCCCTTCACTGCTAGTGTCATTTATACAGGAATCAATGCATTTAAATAGCACTGATTGCTGTAAAAATGACAATGGTCCCAAAAATGTCCGATGTGTCCGCCATAATGTCGCAGTTACAATAAAAATCGCTGATCGCCGCCATTGCTAATAAAAAAAAATTATTAATAAAAATGCTATAAAACTATCCCCTATCTTGTAAACGCTATAACTTCTGTGCAAACCAATCAATAATCGCTTATTGTGATTTTTTTTACCAAAAATATGTAGAAGAATACGTATCGGCATAAACTAAGGAAAAAAAAATTTTTTTATATATTTTTTGGGGATATTTATTATAGCAAAAAATAAAAAAGAATGCGTTTTTTTTTCAAAATTGTCGCTCTTTTTTGTTTATAGCGCAAAAATTAAAAACCGCAGGGGCGATCAAATACCACCAAAAGAAATCTCTATTTGTGGGAAAAAAAGGACGTCAATTTTGTTTGGGAGCCACGTCGCACGACCGCGCAATTGTCAGTTAAAGCGACGCAGTGCCGAATTGCAAAAAGGGGCCTGGTCCTTTGGCTGCAAATTGGTCCGGTTTGAAAGTGGTTAACAAAGTTTTGTTTTAATGACTGCTTAGATATAAAATATCCCCCGGGTGCTGTTTGGTACGAAACCCTTAGGCCCCTTTCACACTGGGGCGTTTTTCATGCGGTGCAGCGCTAAAAATAGCGCCTGTTCACCGCATGAAAAAATCCTGCCCCTTTAACTCCAGTGTGAAAGCCGGCGGGCTTTCACACTGGAGCGGTGCGCTAGCAGGATGACAAAAAAAGTCCTGCTAGCAGCATCTTTGGAGCGGGATAGGAGCGGTGTATTCACCGCTCCTATACCGCTCCTTCCCATTGATTACAATGGGAGACCGCCGTAAAACCGCGGCAATACCGCGGTTACCGCGGCAATACCGCGGCTACGGCGGCGCTCTGCGGGGGGTGTTTAACCCTTTTTCGGCCGCTCGCGGGGGGTAAAACCGCACCGCGAGCGGCCGTAAACCGCGGTGAAAACGACGGTAAAGCAGCGCTAAATATAGCGCTGCTTTACCGTCACCGCGGCTCACCGCCCCAGTGTGAAAGGGGCCTTAGTGTAGATGAATTATCTCACATGGGTATGATATACAATCGCAGCTGCTGTGTTTCATGTGAATTATGCTCATACATTTGCAGACTGCATATTTTGCATGGTTGCGCCCCATTTGGGCTTTGTAAATCTTCCTTGCTGCCATTCTAGAATCTTTAGGAAGAGAAACAGATTGGGATAATAAATCCATCTTTGACATAGGACGTGCCTGTGGGTATGGGGAAGTTCCAAAAATAGTACATTAAGTTAGATAAGAAGAGCGATTATTCCTGCAGACCTGTACACTGAACTCTTCACTCCACCATCCCTGGAAACAAGAGAGATGCTAAGCTTTGCCCAATTTATTAACCACTTCAATACAGGGCTTTTAAACACCCTTCCTTACCAGAGCACTTTCTGCGATTCGGCACTGCGTCGCTTTAACTAACAATTGCGCGGTCGTGCGACGTTACACCCAAACAAAATTTACGTCCTTTTTTTCCCACAAATAGAGCTTTCTTTTGGTGGTATTTGATCGCCCCTGCGGTTTTTATTTTTTGCGCTATGAACAAAAGAAGAGCGACAATTTTGAAAAAAAAACACAATATTTTTTACTTTTTGCTATAATAAATATCCCATTTTTTTTTAAAAAAAACTATTTTTTTCCTCAGTTTAGGCCGATACGTATTCTTCTACATATTTTTGGTAAAAAAAATCGCAATAAGCGTATATTGATCGGTTTGCGCAAAAGTTATAGCGTCTACAAAATAGGGGATAGATTTATTGAATTTTTTTTTTTTTTTTTTTTACTAGTAATGGCGGGGATCTGCGATTTTTTTTTCGTGACTGCGACATTGCGGCGGACACTTCGGACACTTTTGACACATTTTTGGAACCATTCACATTTACACAGCGATCGTTGCTATAAAATTGCAATGATTACTGTGCAAATGTGACTGGCAGGGAAGGGGTTAACACTAGGGGGCGCTGGAGGGGTTAATGTGTTCCCTAATAGACGTGATTCTAACTGTGGGGGGAGGGGACTTAAGGGGAGGAGACCGATCATGTGTTCCTCCGTACTGGGATCACATGATCGGTCTCCTCTGCACTGACAGGACGTGGAGCTGTGTGTTTACACACACAGCTCCACGTTCCCGCCCGGTCCCGTTGTTTTAACGGGCAATCGCGGGTGCCCGGCGAACATCGCGGCCACCGGGCACTCGCACTGGGTCCCGAGCGATGCCGCGCGCCCCCCCAGGCGGCCGGGAATCCGAGGACATCATATGACGTCCACCCAGGATGGTAGATCCACCTTGTGGGCGTCATATGACGGCGGGCGGTATTGAAGCGGTTAAGGAGGTGAAAGAGCAGGAGTACTTATCTCTGATCTATCCAAGGAAAATGCAATGCTACACGTGGGGGAAGGGTTCTCCAAATGACCATCATTTATGAGGTCCTTAAAAGGGTTGTAAACAGGGGCGGACTGACCATTCAGCCACTCGGGCACTGCCCGAGGGCCCCCGGGCCACTAGGGGGCCCCATCAGGGTTGCCAGCCTTAGTAAAACCAGGGACAGTATGTAAAAATCTGTGTTTTTTTACATCTGTCTCTGAAATGTCCCTTACCGACATCCTTCTGGTCTAAAAATCCTGAGATTATAGCTGCCCCACCTCTCCAGTACCTTCTCAGCCAATAGAAACATGTCTGTGTATACTGTGTGATTGTATACTGTGTGTGTGTATACTGTGTGGCCCCAAAATCTCTGACTGCCTGGGGGCCCCATAATCTCCTATTGCCCGGGGGCCCCATGAGTTGTCAGTCCGCCCCTGGTTGTAAACCCTCATTTAACCACTTCAGCCCCAGAATAATTTACCCCCTTCCTGACCAGAGCACTTTTTGTGATTCGGCACTGCGTCGCTAACTGACTAACTTTAACTTTAATTGCGCGGTCGTGCGATGCTGCTCCCAAATAAAATTGACGTTCTTTTTTTCCCACAAATAGAGCTTTCTTTTGGTGGTATTTGATCACCTCTGCAGTATTTATTTTTTGCACTATAAACAAAAAAAAAAGCAATATTTTGAAAAAAAAGCAATATTTTGACATTTTTGCTATAATAAATATCCCCAAAAATATATAAAAAATGTTTTTTTCCTCAGTTTAGGCCGATACGTATTCTTCTACATATTTTTGGTAAAAAAAAACGCAATAAGTGATTATTGATTGGTTTGCGCAGAAGTTATAGCGTTTACAAGATAGGGGATAGTTTTAGAGCATTTTTATTAATAATAAATTTTTAACTAGTAATGGCGGCGATCAGCGTTTTTTATTGTGACTGCGACATTATGGCGGACTCATCTGACATTTTTGACACATTTTTGGGACCATTGTCATTTATACAGCAATCAGTGCTATTTAAATGCACTGACTCCTGTGTAAATGGCACTGGCAGTGAAGGGGTTAACCACTAGGTGGCAGTGTAGGGGTTAAGTGGTCCATAAGCGTATATTGATTGGTTTGCGCAAAAGTTATAGCGTCTACAAAATAGGAGATAGGTTTATAGCATTTTTATTATTATTATTTTTTTTACTAGTGATGGCGGCGATCTGTGTTTTTTATCGGGACTGCGACATTATGGCGGACACATCGGACATTTTTGACACATTTTTGCGACCATTGTCATTTATACAGCAATTAGTGCTATTTAAATGCACTGATTCCTGTGTAAATGGCACTGGCAGTGAAGGGGTTAACCAGGGGTTGGCAGTGTAGGGGTTAAGTGTTCCTAGGGGCGTGTTACTAACTGTGGGGGGGGGGGTGGCTGTGTGTTAGTGAACACTGATCTCTGCTCCAATCACAGGGAGCAGAGATCAGTGTCACTTGTTGCTAGGCAGGACAGGGAGATGTTGTTTACTTCCGCATCTCCCCGTTCAGCCTTACCGTGACAGGATCGCGGGTATCCCCGCGGCGAACGAGTCTACAGGACCTGCGACTGGACTCACGGGGGTCCCGACCGGCGGCGCGCACGCAATGGCATGGCGGCATTTTTAAAGGGACGTACCTGTACGCCCTTATGCCTGTCCGTGCCATTCTGCAAACGTACATCGTCGTGCGCCGGTCGGGAACCGGTTAAGTACTATTGGTGTGGGGTGTTGTTCCTTTTCCAGCAGGTGGAACATCGGATTAGACATGTGCAATTCGTTTCGTTTTTTTTCGTTATTTTCGTTCATTCGTTTTCGTACGAATGAACAAACGATTCGGTAAAATTTTTAACGAATAACGAATCGTTCGAATCGAACGAATCCGAAAAACAACGAAAATCCGAAAAAAACGAATTAGAAACAACGAATCTACGAAAGAAGAAAATCCGAAAAACGAAAACAGGAACAACGAAAATCAAAATGAACGAAAAAATTTGTACATTCGTAACTTTTTTTTTTTTGTTGAATTGGTAATTTTCCGTGTCCTTTACAATGGCGCTGCTTAACGTGCTTCGAATGGATTGAACGAAAAAATCCGTACATTCTGAACTTTTTTTTTCGATTCGTAATTTTCCGTGTCTCTTAAAATGTAATAATAGCATACACATTACATAAAATTATGAATTATGCTCCGATTACGAATCTACGAATGTTACGAATGTACGAATAAATACGAATGCGTCCAAATTTTGAATAAACGAAAATTAAACTAACGGAAAAACTAATCAACGAAAAAATAACTCTTACGAAAATACGAATCGTTACGAATATGAACACCGACGACTTACGAATTTACGAATTGTTACGAATCAACGGAAACGAAAAAAACGAAACGAAAATTAAAGAATTTTTTTGTTGTGCACATGTCTACATCGGATGCCCAGGTAATAACAAAGGTATACTGTCATTATATTGCATATTGCTATCTTTCACTATTAGCTCCACACCAACATTGCACCACAGCTGTGTCAAGGGGACTGAGCCAAGTCAGTGGGGGTTTGATAGCAGAGTGCAGGCCCAATCAAATTCAGCAGCTCCTTCGGGGGTCAGTGCTACATATATATATATATATATATATATATATATATATATATATATATATATGTATACTGTATATAATATTTCACTTGAACTCTGAAGACTCTGAAGGAGGGGCTGGGTAGATGTAGGTGAAGTATCTCACTTGTGTAATGTATGGTTACACCACATTTCATTCCTGCAGGTGATTCATCCATCATGCGCGGTTTGCGGTCTGGGAAATCATTCGGTGTCGGCGATCCTTGCACGCTGTAGCGGTGTGTCTTTGTATATACACCTTATCACATACCTGCCTTTGTATGTACACTCTCAGAGCGATTGTTTGATCACCAGGCGACTTTTGTTGTGTGTAGCAACTCCATGTCATACAAGTCCTCATCCTGGACCCGTGTGCCCGGCACACAATGAAGTAGATGTTCCATTCTTCTTAGTGGAATGCTGATAACATGCAAAGTATTTTACTAGCACACAATCCATATTGGATTTAACCACCTGCTTACTGGGCACTTAAACCCCCTCCTGCCCAGACCAATTTTCAGCTTTCAGCGCTGACGCATTTTGAATGACAATTGCGCAGTCATACAACACTGTACCCAAATTAAATTTTTATCATTTTTTTCACACAAATAGAGCTTTCTTTTGGTGGTATTTAATCACAGCTGGGGTTTTATTTTTTGCTAAACAAACAAAAAAAGATGGAAAATTAAAAAGAAAAAAAAAAAAAATCATGTTTAATAGTTTGTTATAAAATTTTGCAAACAGGTAATTTGGTGGGCAATGATAGGCTCCACTGGTGGGCACTGATAGGCTGCACTGGTGGGCACAGATAAGGTGGCACTGGTGGGGACAAATAAGTCAGTACTGATGGGCACAAAAAAGATGGCACTGATGGGCACGGATGGGTGGCATGGATGGGAACTGATGGGCACTGATAGATGGCACTGATAGGTGGCACTGATAGGTGACACTGATGGGCACTGGTAGGGGACACTGATGGGCACTGGTAGGTGACACTGATGAGCAGTGGTAGGTGACACTGATGAGCAGCACTGTAGAGGCACAGTGTGGGCGATGGCACTGTGGGCACTGACAGATGGCACTGTGGGCACTGACAGGTGGAGCTAGTGGGCCCTTCAGGGGGCGCGCAGGCCGCTCGTGGCCGGGACGACGTCAAAAGACGTCGTCCCGCCATCTTAGATCCGCGCTGTAGCCGTCATTCGGCTATAGCGCGTATCTCAGGTGGTTAAAGTGAACCTGTCCTTCTCCTGTACAGCCTTCTCTGTGTCTGACAGCTGCCATGTTTGCCATGGGAAGAATAATCTTATCCTTTAAACTTCCCAGTATGGGGAGCCGGGGACTTCCTCCATGTCCTTTCAATTGTGACTGGCCGCTCTGTGACATGGGAGTGGGGCCAATGATCAGCCCTGTGTAAGGTCCATGTCAAGACTTTTTTGTTTTTTTACGCAATTAAATGCAGTGGTAATATACAATTCTAAAGGTTATTATGATGCAATACAATGGCTATATTGCATTGCCCTGTGTTAGTGGTGGTCAAGTTTCATGAAATAGATGTCCTGAAGTGTGACCCCTGATGTCAGAGAATGCAATGCTATAGAAAGCTGCCAGAGACTGCAGACACACTACAGCAGATGGTCAGAGACTGCAGACATGATACAGGAGATGGTCAGAGACTGCAGATATTTTGTAGGAGTTGGTCAGAGACTGCAGATATGATACAGGAGATGGTCAGAGACTATATACATGATAAAGGAGATGGTCAGAGACTGCAGACATATTGTAGGAGATGGTCAGAGACTGCAGACGTGATACAAGAGATGGTCAGAGACTATAGACATGATACATGAGATGGTCAGAGACTATAGACATGATACATGAGATGGTCAGAGACTGCAGACATGATACAGGAGATGGTCAGAGACTGCAGACATGATACAAGAGATGGTCAGAGACTGTAGACATATTACAGGAGATGGTCTGAGACTGCAGACATGATACAAGAGATGGTCAGAGACTATAGACATGATACATGAGATGGTCAGAGACTATAGACATGATACATGAGATGGTCAGAGACTGCAGACATGATACAGGAGATGGTCAGAGACTGCAGACGTGATACAAGAGATGGTCAGAGACTATAGACATGATACATGAGATGGTCAGAGACTATAGACATGATACATGAGATGGTCAGAGACTGCAGACATGATACAGGAGATGGTCAGAGACTGCAGACATGATACAAGAGATGGTCAGAGACTGTAGACATATTACAGGAGATGGTCTGAGACTGCAGACATGATACAAGAGATGGTCAGAGACTGCAGACATGATACATGAGATGGTCAGAGACTGCAGACATGATACAGGAGATGGTCAGAGACTGCAGACATGATACATGAGATGGTCAGAGACTGCAGACATGATATAGGAGATGATAAGAGACTGCAGACATGATACAAGAGATGGTCAGAGACTATAGACATGATACATGAGATGGCCAGAGACTGCAGACATGATACAGGAGATGGCCAGAGACTGCAGACATGATACAGGAGATGGTCAGAGACTGCAGACATGATACAGGAGATGGTCAGAGACTGCAGACATGATACAGGAGATGGCCAGAGACTGCAGACATGATACAGGAGATGGCCAGAGACTGCAGACATGATACAGGAGATGGTCAGAGACTGCAGACATGATACAGGAGATGGCCAGAGACTGCAGACATGATACAGGAGATGGCCAGAGACTGCAGACATGATACAGGAGATGGCCAGAGACTGCAGACATGATACAGGAGATAGCCAGAGACTGCAGACATGATACAAGAGATGGTCAGAGACTGCAGACATGATACAGGAGACGGTCAGAGACTATAGACATGATAAAGGAGATGGTCAGAGACTGCAGACATGATACAAGAGATGGTCAGAGACTATTAGAGGAGGAGGAGGTCAAAGACTGAAGATATGCTTCATAAGACAATTATAGACTGCAGCAATACAATTCAGTTCTTCTACATTTGTGTTCCCCTTAAATATTTCTGGTGCCACATTTGGTATCTCTCAGTAAGATCAATAATAAAAGATCAAAAGAATAAAGGTAAAAAAAAAAAAGATAAAAGAAGAAAAGGGCTGGGCAGCACACAATAAATAACATAGTGGGAAGGAAATAAAGTAAACCATTTAACTACTAAAAGCCAGTCTAGTAGTTAACCACTTCAATACCGGGCACTTTTACCCCACTTTCTGCCCAGGACGATTTTCAGCTTTCGGCGCTGTCGCACTTTGAATGAAATTTTTTTTTTTTATTATTACTGTCACCAGTACAGTACAGCATTATCATATAACTGGTGTGGTGATGATCAAGGACACTGACTGGTGACAGTATGTAAAAAAAAAATAATAATAATTTGTTTTCTATTTTTTCTTTTTTATTACATTTTATTATTATTATTATTTATTTTTATTTTTTTTAACACAGTGACCAGACCAATACATGGTTACCATAGTAACACTATACTACTTTAGGTAAGTGATCAGGATTTTTTACACATTACGATTGCTTATACCAATGAATTTTGTTGGTATACGCAACCATTTTTACTGAATGAAACTGATTCATTCAGTGTCTTTTATTATGATTAGCTGCAATTGCATAGCTCCCAACTGTCCCTGATTTCGAGGGACTGTCCCTGACTTGGAGCAATGTCCCTCGGTCCCTCATTCCTCCTCATTTGTCCCTCATTTTGGTCTGATCTCTATAGTTGTACATAAAATACACTATTTATCTTTCAAAAAGTGTTTCCCAGCGTTAAACCTCCCATCCAAATTCTAAATTGCTGCACTTGTAGATTTTAAAAGCCAATATAAAGGAATAGTAGTGGTAAAAAAAAAAAGCCCTTGTGGATGTAACTAATCTTTTTTTTTTAGGTAATTCTCCTTTAAGGGGGTGTGGTAGGGGGCGTGTCCTATGCCTACATACGTTTGCTAGTAGGTGTCCCTCATTCCCATTTGAAAACGTTGGGAAGAGTTTTTTTGGGGGGTTGGGGACTTCCAGGAAGCCATGGCCTGGTAAGGTCATGTATTTCCATCCCCAGGGACTTTAATTGATATCGTGACCTGGTAAGGTCATGAATATCCATCCCATTTGCATCAAGAGAAAAGGTATATTTACAGGGAAGGTGGGACTTTGTGTGAAGCACATGGCAGCAAAAGAGTCCCACCTTCTTTTCTCAAAACGTTGGGAGGTATGCAATTAGCTAAAAGCTAATCACATGGTACAGATGGACTGTGATTTGCCCTGCATACGATTTTATTTACGAATTTCGGATCCAAATTCATTACGGAAATTCGGAATTGTTACGAAAAGTTAACGAATCTAAAAGTTAAAACCCCAGGAAGTCATCACAGGGATGGTGGGAACCCTCATAATGGGCACAGCAGGTGTACAGACCTGGGAACTCGTATTTCGTACGAATCCGAATTGAATTTTGTACACGAATTACGATTTTTTTTTCGTACGAAATGGAACGGAACAAAATTTTGTAGAAGCTATAACTTTTGCGCAAACCAATCAATATACGCTTATTGCGATTTTTATTACCAAAAATATGTAGAAGAATACGCATCGGCCTAAACTGAGAAAAAAAAATAGCTTTTTTTAAAAAAAAAATGAATGGGGATATTTATTATAGCAAAAAGTACAAAATATTGTGTTTTTTTTTAAATTGTCGCTTTTTTTTGTTTTTAGAGCAAAAAATAAAAACTGCAGAGGTGATCGAATACCACCAAAAGAAAGCTCTATTTGTGGAAAAAAAGGACGTCAATTTTGTTTGGGTGCAGTGTCGCACGACCGCGCAATTGTCAGTTAAAGCCGAATCGCAATGGCCAGGTCATTAAGGGGGGTATATCTTCCAGAGAAGTGGTTATTAACCACTTCCCGACCGGCGCACGACGATGTACGTCGGTAGAATGGCACGGGCAGGCATAAGAGCGTACAGGTACGTCCCCTTTAAGATTGCCGCAGCGCCATCGCGCGCGCCGGTCGGGACCCCCGTGAGTTTGGTCGCGGGTCCCGCGGACACGATCGCCGCGGGGATACCCGCGATCGTCTCACGGGAAGGCTGAACGGGGAGATCCGGAAGTAAACAGCATCTTCCCGTTCTGCGTAGCAACTAGTGACACTGATGTCTGCTCCCTGTGATTGAAGCAGAGATCAGTGTTCACTAAATCACAGCCACGCCCCCCCCCCCCACAGTAAGTATCACGCCCCTAGGAACACTTAACTCCTACACTGCCACCTAGTGCTTAACCCCTTCACTGCCAGTGCCATTTACACAGGAATCAGTGCATTTAAATAGCACTGATTGCTGTATAAATGAAAATGGTCCCAAAAATGTGTCAAAAATTTCCGATGTGTCCGCCATAATGTCGCAGTCACAATAAAAATCGCTGATCGCCGCCATTACTAGTAAAAAAAAAATTATTAATAAAAATGCTATAAAACTATCCCTATTTTGTAAATGCTATAACTTATGCGCAAACCAATCAATGAACGCTTATTGCGATTTTTTTTTTACCAAAAATATGTCGAAGAATACGTATCGGCCTAAACTGAGGAAAAAATTATGTTTTTATACATTTTTGGGGGATATTTATTATAGCAAAAAGTAAAAAATAATGCGTTTTTTTCAGAATTGTCGCTATTTTTTGTTTTCTAGCGCAAAAAATAAAAACCACAGGGGCGATCAAATACCACCAAAAGAACGCTCTATTTGTGGGAAAAAAAGGACGTCAATTTTGTTTGGCAGCCACGTCGCACGACCGCGCAATTGTCAGTTAAAGCGACGCAGTGCCGAATAGCAAAAAGTGGTCTGGTCTTAAGCCAGCAAAATGGTCCGGGGCTGAAGTGGTTAAAGAAGTTATGTCCACTTTGGCATTACTTTCGGTACAACCATTTTATTTTGGAGGCATATCTTCAATCTCCAAGTTGTAGGAAATAGAGCGCACTTTTTCCTGCAGCTAAATGTAGCTGAAAACTTTTTTTTTTTTTTAACTTAATAAAGAATATTTAAGTTTCTCATATCTTGGCGATCTTTACAGTAAACGGCGTTGGTTCCAAACTTCAGAGCATCAGAAGAAGTTCTGCCAGTCAGGACGCCCCATAGCTATGAATTCATTTTCACAACGAGTACCGATACTTTATTTTTTTACTACTCGCCAATACCAGTTACTGATACCTACCGCAACTGTTTTGTTTTCACTTCAGCTGTCAGCAATGGTGCAAAGCATTGTAAAGTTATTTATAAATGAAATAAATAGATTTTACCCAATTATCTCTATTTACATGTTATATTATCATTTATTATTAACTAGTAATTTTGGCATCTTACCTTTACTACAAATATGTTTATTCATTATATTTGTTATTTATTTCTTTGTACACTCAATAAAATCTTTTGACAAGGAAAATAAATATATATATATTTTTTTTAATTTTGTGCTTTTTCAATGTGAAATGTGTAAATATATGTTAATATATACCGTATTTATCGGCGTATAACACGCACCCCAAGTTTAGGAGGGCATTTTAAGGAAAAAAAGTTTTAGGAGGGAAGTTTAGGGAAAAAAAAACAACTTACATTTAAGCGTCATTGCAGCTTGCCCAGCGTCATTGTAGCTTGCCCAGCGTCATTTGCAGCCTTGCCCAGCATCATTTGCAGCCTTGCCCAGCGTCATTGCAGCCTTGCCCAGCGTCATTTGCAGCCTTGCCCAGCGTCATTTGCAGCTTGCCCAGCATCATTTGCAGCCTTGCCCAGCGTCATTTGCAGCCTTGCCCAGCGTCATTTGCAGCCTTGCCCAGCGTCATTTGCAGCCTTGCCCAGCGTCATTGCAGCCTTGCCCAGCGTCATTTGCAGCCTTGCCCAGCGTCATTTGCAGCCTTGCCCAGCGTCATTTGCAGCTTGCCCATCGTCATTGCAGCCTTGCCCATCGTCATTGCAGCCTTGCCCAGCGTCATTGCAGCCTTGCCCAGTGTCATTGCAGCCTTGCCCAGCGTCATTGCAGCCTTGCCCAGCGTCATTGCAGCCTTGCCCAGCGTCATTGCAGCCTTGCCCAGCGTCATTGCAGCCTTGCCCAGTGCCATTGTAGCTTGCCAGCGTCATTTTCAGTCTTTTCCGGGTTTAAATTTCCCGCGCGTGCGCCGCCGAAAAAACCCGAAGCACGGCCAAAAAAGACCGAAGCGCCCCCGGAAAAAGCCGAGCCGACTCGGACGGCTAAGCTCGCGGTCCCGCCTCCCTGCTGTTTCCGGAGCGAGCGCAGGGAGGCGGGACTACGAGCAGAGCAGAGTCTGCTCGGCTTTTTCCGGGGGCTCTTCGTTCTTTTTTGGCCGCGCTTCGGGTTTTTTCGGCAGCGCTCGCTATTTTTCAGCGGCGCTTGCAATTTTTGTGATTTTTTTGGGGGGTATCGGCGTATAACACGCACCCACGACTTTCCCCCGATTTTAAGGGGGAAAAAGTGCGTGTTATACGCCGATAAATACGGTATATGTGTAAAAATATCCACTAAAGCCTCATACACACGATCGGACCGTGGACCAACTTTTCCGTGGATTTTTGTCCAAAGGGCGTTGGCCCTCAAGTTGGTATTGCATACACACGGTCGGACTTTTGAGTCAACCAACACGAACGTAGTGACGTTTCAACGTACTGACGACACTTCAAAAGAGGACGTTCGAATACTCCAGCGCCACCTTTGGTCAACTTCTATATTGTTGTCTGATCTTTTGCATTGGTTCTGAGCATGCGTGTTTGTACTGTGGACAAAAGTCCGATGGTTTTCTGTAAACACGGTCGGACTTTGGTCCATCGGACTTTTGTT
The DNA here is from genome assembly GCA_028564925.1 of Lithobates sylvaticus. Taxonomy (NCBI): domain Eukaryota; kingdom Metazoa; phylum Chordata; class Amphibia; order Anura; family Ranidae; genus Lithobates; species Lithobates sylvaticus. The sequence goes on along the minus strand of CM053030.1, from coordinate 516,168,267 downwards.
GGCAGAAAGTTGGTCCGTTCACACAGCCAACAAAAGTCAGATGAAACCTGGAAAAAGTTGGTCCGATGGAGCGTACACACGGTCGGATGTTGGTCCAAACCAGCTAATTTGCATGTTGGTTGTCAAAAAGTCCGATCGTGTGTACGGGCCTTAAGAACGCAAACAAAAAAAAGTTTTAATTGTTTATCATTTATAAAATAGACGTGAACAAAAGAAAAAAAGCATGAAAATAATAATTAAATGGAGGAGAATAGGGAGTTAATTAAGACTGATTAGAGTAAATTAAACCGCTTGCCGACCGGCACACAACGATGTACGTTGACAGAATGGCACGGACAGGCATAAGGGCGTACAGGTACGTCTCCTTTAAGATGCAGCCATGCCATCGGGCGCGTGTCAGTCGGGACCCCCGTGAGGCCGGTCGCGGGACACCCGCGATCGTCTCACGGGAAGGCTGAACGGGGAGATGCAGAAATAAACAGCATCTCCCCGTTCTGCCTAGCAACTAGTGACGCCGATCTCTGCTCCTTGTGATTGGAGAAGATCAGCATTCACTAGCTGACAGCCACGCCCCCCCCACAGTAAGAAACACACCTCTAGGCATACTTAACCCCTACACTGCCACCTAGTGGTTAACCCCTTCACTGCCAGTGTCATTTACACAGGAATCAATGCATTTAAATAGCACTGATTGCTGCATAAATGACAATGGTCCCAAAAACGTGTCAAAAATGTCCGATGTGTCCGCCATAATGTCGCAGTCACAATAAAAATCGCTGATCGCCGCCATTACTAATAAAAAAAATATATAATAAAAATGCTATAAAACTATCCCCTATCTTGTAAACACTATAACTTCTGCGCGAACCAATCAATAATCACTTATTGCGTTTTTTTTTTTTTACCAAAAATATGTAGAAGAATACGTATCGGCCTAAACTGAGGGAAAAAAAATGTTTTTTTAGATATTTTTGGGGGATATTTATTATAGCAAAAAATAAAAAAGAATGCGTTTTTTTCAAAATTGTCGCTCTTTTTTGTTTATAGCGCAAAAAAAATAAAAGACGCAGGGGCGATCAAATAGCACCAAAAGAAAGCTCTATTTGTGGGAAAAAAAGGACGTCAATGTTGTTTGGAAAGCCACGTCGCACGACTGCGCAATTGTCAGTTAAAGCGACGCAGTGCCGAATCGCAAAAAGGGGCCTGGTCCTTTGGCTGCAAATTGGTCCGGTCTGAAAGTGGTTAAAGTGGATGTAAACCCACCTCTCATCCTTTCTAAACTACTGCAATATTGGTTATCTATAAGGATATAGACGCCTCCTGCATGTATACTTATCTGTCAAATGTCTCCCCTCTGTCTGCTATGAGAACTGAAAAACTGCAGATTTTGTGGGTGGGTCTGTTGTCTGGAGCTCAGTGGGTGGAGTCGTGATGTCAGTAGACTCCCCGCCCACCTCTACACTCCCCTTATCAACATGCATTTTCTCCTGTGTATTTCTTACACTGAACTTCTGCTATGATCACTAACATCCAGTCAAAACCCAGAAAAGTCACCACATGACTTCAGCATGCCAAATCATGCTGAGGTGTGGAACAGCCAATCCTTGCAGAGCTGCTGAAGAAAGGAGTGGGGGTGGAAATTAAAAAAATAATGCATGTCTCAGGCTAGTGCACGAGATATGTAAATCACCTGTCAATCACAGCAAGGGGGAAGAACGGACAAAGTTTTCACAGTTTGTCCGTTTTATTTCACTGAAAAAAAGATATGAGGATTGCTCAGAGCTGGATTAACTCTTTGTGGCAAGACTGGGCACAGCTGATCTGAAATCCCATATTGTGCCAGACAAAAAAAAATAAAAAAAACATTTTTGGGTTTACATCCACTTTAAGGGTTAATAAGGGGTTAAACCGAGGAACATTTGTTCATCCCTTTGATCTGCAGATGAAGAAACAGAAAGATTCAAAAAGAAACAATATTTCTTTTTATTTTAGTGTTTCAGCTGCTGAGCAATGTTGTTAATAAACATTGCCGCCTACTTTTTTTTTTTTTTTTTCACAGCTCCAATTAACGGACTTCAATAAAACTTCAGCTGTCAACAGGGGAGACCCACTGACAGCTGAATGAATGAATAACTTTATAGAGCTACATATGCAAACTAAATTGCCTCAAGAAAAGAACGGAGCCTGAAAGTATCGGTTTCTGGTATCGGTGCATTTGCACGAGTACCGATACCTGTGCAATTACTCAGTATCGGCACCGATACCGATACTAGTATCGGTGCCACCCTACTATGAATATTGAGTTGGAAACTCAGACAGTTTGTAGTTAGGTATCCCGTAGGGTTGCCACCTTTTCTTCAAGTCAAACCCGAAACACTTTAGCGGCGCACAGCAATCTTTTTTTTTTTTTTTATAGTATAAACTATACATATATTTTGCAAATAAATAACATTTCTAATCATATGAAGTTAATCACAAGAGTTCCCCCTTTACATCAGAGTCCACAGAGTTCCCCTTTTACATCTGAACTCGCAGAGTTCCCTTCCACTGTAAGGGCGGACTCTGTAGACTCTGATGTAAGGGAGAACTCTGGGGACACTGACATAAGGGATGCTCTGGGAACCCCTGATTTAAGGGGGAACTTTGAGAACTCTGATGTACGGAGAGGACTCTGATGTACGGAGAGGACTCTGATGTAAGGAGGAACACTGTGGCCTCTGGAGTAAAGGGAAACTCTGATGTAGGGGGTGCTCTGAGAACCCTGATTTTCCTTAGTGTACTCACTCAGAGGCAGGAGAGAGAAGGGGGGAGACTTCAGTCACAGACAGGGATGGATGGTGAGCTCACTCACCCCTTGGCAGTCAGCACCTCTCATCCAGATGGATCTGAGGCTGCTGGATTCAAATTTTCATTCCTTTTCTGAGGCACAGCGCCAGGGATTGGAGTGTGGGCAGACACAGAGGGGTAGGGACGGGAGGAAGAGGTGCAGATGGAGCCCTCTCTCCTCTCCCGTCTGTGTGTGTGTTTGGGGGGGGATTGTTAGTGCTAACTTTGGGGAGCATTAAAGCGGTTCTGCACTCTGAAAAAAAATTTTTTTTTTTAGGATGTAATATAAAGTGTGCTTACCTTTATTAGGGGACTCACCTGTTCCATCTTCCATCTCGATCGCCGCCGGTTTTCGTCCGATGAAGTTCCTCGTCTTCTTCTTTAGTGCTGGGGGCCATCTTGCCTGTGGGCATGTGAAACACCCACAGGGACTTTAGATGGCCCAGCATGCACTGCCGTTACTCGCGCGTGCGCAGTAACGGCTCATCTGCCGAGATCTCACGAGATTTCGGCAGATGCGGCCGAAATCTCGGGAGATTTCGGAAGATGTGGCCGAAATCTCGCGAGATTTCGGAAGATGCCCGCACTGGCTCCTGGGATCAATGACACCAGATCCCAGGAGACAGTGCGGCGTGACGACGATCGACGCAAGACCCCGCCCGCCGCCGCAGAGGGAGAAGACCGGAAGTCTTCAATTACAAGGTAAGTAAAAAAAAAAAAAAAAAAAAAAACATTTCATTTAGTACTCTTTGCCTGATTTGGAAGGCAAAGAGATTTACTAAATGAAATGAGTGCAGAACCGCTTTAAAGAGAGTGTAACAAACGCTCTCAGCTTAGACAACTCCAGCCAAACCTGCTAGTAAGCCACAGTCCAATCTGAATCATGTATCCGGTTTCAGGCAGTCTAAAACCCGGACAAATTATTCCAAACCCGAACTGTCCGGGTGAATCCCGGACAGGTGGCAACCCTAATCTACCTGGAACCAGGGGCGGACTGACAACTCATGGGGCCCCCGGGCAATAGGAGATTATGGGGCCCCCAGGGAATCAGAGATTATGGGGCCACACAGTATACATACGCACAGTATACAATCACACAGTATACACAGACATGTACACACAGTATACACAGACATGTTTCTATTGGCTGAGAAGGTACTGGAGAGGTGGGGCAGCTATAATCTCGGGATTTTTAGACCAAAAGGATGTCGGTAAGGGACATTTCAGAAACAGATGTAAAAAAAAAACACAGACTTTTACATACTGTCCCTGGTTTTACTGAGGCTGGCAATCCTGATGGGGCCCCCTAGTGGCCCGGGGCCCTCGGGAAGTGCCCGAGTGGGTGAATGGTCAGTCCACCCCTGCCCGGAACCCCCTATTATTTCTTTATTTATAGCTAAATTGTCCTACATTTTTCTCAAAGAATGGGTGGAAGCCTCCCTGCAAAAAGAATTACGGGTTCAAAACATCTTCCGCTTTTGGAATCTTTCATTCAAACCTTGCCGATAGAAATGCAACAATCTATAATGCAATGCTTTCAACATACTCAATGGTTTCTACTTCTAGCCAATGATCCTCCAATTGATATTCCTACATGTAAAAAAACTACTTTTTTTTTTGCTAGAAAATAACTTAGAACCCCCAAAAATGATATATATTTTTTAGCACATGGTATTTGCGCAGCGGTTTTTTAAATGCAATTTAAAAAAAAATAAAATACGTTGATAAATTAAAAAAAAAAAAAAAGAAAAAAAAAACACTAGTTTGCACAACTTTTTGGGATAATATAAAAGATGATGTTAAGCAGAGTAAATAGATACCTAGCATGTCATGCTTTAAAATTGCATCTGCCGGTGAAATGGCGGCAAACTACGGTGCTTAAAATTTTCCATAGGCAACACTTTAAATGCCTTTAAGGGCATGGGAGGTCTGGTGCTAGAATTATTGCTCTCGCTCTGAGGTTCGCAACAATACCTCACTTGCGTGCTGCGATCGTCGTTTACATATGCATGGGGGTAATGTATGCGTTCGCATTAGCATGTAAGCGTGGTGGGACAGGGGGTGCTTTACAGGCTTTTTTTTTTTTTATTATTTTACTATTTATTTTCTACAAACATTTTTTTCTTTCGATTGGATGAACTTTATTGCTATCACAAGGGATAAACAACATCTCTTGTGACAGCATGGGCTGTGACAGGTCCTCTTTATGGAAAGATTTGGGGTCTATTAGACCCCAAATCTCTCCTCTTGCCTCCCATGCAGCCGATCAGACACAGATCGATCTGATTGGCTGCTTCCCTGGCCACAGGTGGCCAGGTAAACAAAGAGGCAGGACTGGAAATGATTGCATAACTTGTCGCTCCCGGTTTCTGGGGGAATGACATCTGTTCTTGTCTCTCTGTACAGGGCCAGAGAGCCCAGGAGAGGCGGCGGCGGGCGCGGGAGGGACTTCTTACGCCACCTGCAGAAGTGACGGAGTGGCTAATTGGCCACTCCAACATTTCTGCCAGAAAGAGAATTGCCGGCTGCAAATTTACATACTAGGGTCTGTAAGGGGGGGGGGGGGGTGAATATAGGCTTGGGGGGTGCTGATATCAGGGGACACTGATGTAATGTAGGGTCTCTAAGTGCAGGTACCTATATAAGGGGACCTTGATCTAATGGGGGTCTCTAAGTGGAGGTGCCTATATAAGGGGACCCTAATGTAATGGGTGTCTCTAAGTGGAGGTGCCTATATAAGGGGACCCTGATGTAATGGGGGTCTCTAAGTTGAGGTGCCTATATAAGGGCACCCTGATCTAATGGGGGGGGTCTCTAAGTAGAGGTGCCTATATAAGGGGACCCTGATGTAATGGGGGTCTCCAAGTTGAGGTGCCTATATAAGGGGACCCTGATCTAATGGGGGGTCTCTAAATGGAGGTGCCTATATAAGGGGACCCTGATCTAATGGGGGGTCTCTAAATGGAGGTGCCTATATAAGGGGACCCTGATGTAACGGGGGGGGGTCTCTAAGTGGAGGTGCCCATATAAGGGGACCCAGATGTAATGGGGGGGTCTCTAAGTGGAGGTGCCTATATAAGGGGACCCTTATGTAATGAGGGGTCTCTAAGTGGAGGTGCCTAAATAAGTGGACCCTAATGTAATGGGGTTCTCTGAGTGGAGGTGCCTATATAAGTGAACCCTGATCTAATGGGGGGTCTCTAAATGGAGGTGCCTATATAAGGGGACCCTGATGTAACGGGGGGTCTCTAAGTGGAGGTGCCTATATAAGGGGACCTTGATCTAATGGGGGGTCTCTAAGTGGAGGTGCCTATATAAGGGGACCCTGATCTAATGGGGGTCTCTAAGTGGAGGTGACTATATAAGAGGACCCTAATGTAATGGGGGTCTCTAAGTGCAGGTGCCTATATAAGGGGACCCTGATGTAACGGGGGGGGGGGTCTCTAAGTGGAGGTGCCTATATATGGGGACCCTGATCTAATGGGGGTCTCTAAGTGGAGGTGCCTATACAAGGGGACCCTGATCTAATGGGGGTCTCTAAGTGGAGGTGACTATATAAGAGGACCCTAATGTAATGGGGGGTCTCTAAGTGGAGGTGCCTTCATAAGGGGACCCTGATCTAATGGGGGTCTATGAGTGGAGGTGCCTATATAAGGGGACCCTGATCTAATGGGGGTCTATGAGTGGAGGTGCCTATATAGGGGGACCTTGATCTAATGGGGGGGGGTCTCTAAGTGCAGGTGCCTATATGAGGGGACCCTGATATAACGGGGGGGGGGGTCTTTAAGTGGAGGTGCCTATATAAGAAGACCCTAATGTAATGGGGGGTCTCTAAGTGGAGGTGCCTATATAAGGGGACCCTGATGTAATGGGGGGTCTCTAAGTGGATACACAACATCTGTGACAGGTCCTCTTTATGGAAAGATTTGGGGTCTATTAGACCCCAAATCTCTCCTCTTGCCTCCCATGCAGCCGATCAGACACAGATCGGTCTGCTCGGCTGCTTCCCTGGCCACTGGGGACCCTGATGTAATGGTGGGGCAGCCTCTAAGTGGAGGTGCCTATATAAGGGGACCCTGATCTAATGGGGGGTCTCTAAATGGATGTACCTATATAAGGGGACCCTGATGTAACGGGCGGGGGGTCTTTAAGTGGAGGTGCCTATATAAGGCGACACTGATCTAATGAGGGTACTCTAAGGGGGGTGCATTTTTTTTCTATGCTTCAATAAAGTGTTTGGGTTTGGCTTAAAGAAAAGGTGGCACCCCTAGCTCCAGGCTCGTTATCTTTACACAATGTAACATCAGATAATCAGATGATGTAACATCTACGGGTCGGGAAGTTTCCTCCTGTCTCTGCACACAGTATCAGCTGGAGCCATCTATCTTCAACACCGTCTGCCCAGGAATATAAACGGCTCTTGTAGCCGACATAAATCCACATCACTAGGAAGTTTACCAACATTTTGCTTAAACATTTCCATAACTCAAACTGCAATAATAAAAAAAGTATCATAATAAAGGTTTATTTACTTCTAAATTCCTGACTGGGAAATAGGAACCCTCCAACTACATATTTCCCCAACTGTCTCTTTTCTGGACCCAAAACTGCCCCGGTCCTTTCACGACGGCCCCTCTTCTACACCTCACGTAGATCTATTTAAATACTTTTGCTGTTTAACCACTTCTGGACCGTCCCCATTTACTGCCGCAGGGTGGCCTTTCTACGCAACATCACGTGATTTTTAGCGTTTCCTGGCCTGGAGCATGCAAGCGGGTCACCGGCGACCAGCTTCCGCTGTGATTGGACATGGCAGGAGCCAATCAGCGAGTCCGGCGTACCCGATGTCCACCGGTTCCCGAGGCAAACAGAAGGCGGTCTGCTTATGTGAACAAGGCAGATCGCTGTTCTGTGCCAGGAGAAGACAGAGATCTTGTGTTTCTGCTAAGCAGGAACACCAATCTCTGTCTTCTTAGGCCCCATGTACACTGAGGCTGGTAAACGGACGTTCAGAGGCAGTTGGACGTTTTTTTTTCAACTGCCCCTGAACTCATTCAATGTTATCCTATGTGACCGTGTACACAGTCTCGTTCACAGTCGTTTTTAGGCAGTTGCGTTTAACAGCCTTTCTTTGAAGGCAAAAAAATGAGTTCAGACGCCAAAGATTTCCACGTTTCAGATGCAAAACGCAGCTAAACACGTTTTCGTTTATAAGCGTTTTTAAAGGTGCCCTATTTTTTTGACAGTAAAAATCTCAAAAATTATAGCAAATGAAAAAACATAATTATTATTTTTTTTTTTAAAATTGTAATTGCTTGCAAACATTCATAGACTATATATATACCCTAATGAGCCCTTGATCCAATCCAATACACTACTAGCATTGCTGTTATCCAAAGTATAATTGGAATTTGACCCATATGTTGTTAGATTTGAACAAGCAACTTGTGGCAGGTGATGTGGCAAGTGGACAATCCACAACTTGTGGCAGGTGATGTGGCAAGTGGACAATTTACAACTTGTGGCAGGTGATGTGGCAAATGACAATCCGCAACTTGTGGCAGGTGACGTGGCAAGTGGACAATCCACAACTTGTGGCAGGTGACGTGGCATGTGACGAGGCAAGTGGACAATCCACAACTTGTGGCAGGTGACATGGCAAGTGGACAATCCACAACTTGTGGCAGGCAACATGACAAGTGACGTGGCAAATGACAATCCGCAACTTGTGGCAGGTGATGTGGCAAGTGGACAATCCGCAACTTGTGGCAGGCGATGTGGCAAGTGACGCGGCAAGTGGACAATCCACAACTTGTGGCAGGTGATGTGGCAAATGACAATCCGCAACTTGTGGCAGGTGACGTGGCAAGTGGACAATCCACAACTTGTGGCAGGTGTCGTGGCAAGTGGACAATCCACAACCTGTGGCAGGTGATGTGGCAAGTGGACAATCCGCAACGTGTGGCAGGCGACGTGGCAAGTGACACGCTAAGTACACTGCTGCTCTCTCAGCTGCTGCTATTCACTCTGGTCTCACAAAATGGCTGAAATAGTTAAATAATACAGTTTTTTGAGCTTGGGGAGGGTCTTATGATGTTATCTTAACTAAACGCTTCTAGATGCAAACGCGGTAAAACGCAGCTAAACGCGGCATGCAAACGCGGCTAAACGAATGTTTTAAACACTGGTTTCAAGGTGTCAAAGAAAATCGTTCAGAGGACTTTGCCTCAGCGTCCCGTGTACATGGAGCCTTACAGTACAAGGACCTCCCCCCACAAACACACAGTTAGTTAGACAGCACTCCTTAGGCACACATTTAACCCTTTGATCTCCCCTGATGTTAACCTCTTCCCATCCAGTGTCATTAGTACAGTGACAGTGCATATTTTTAGCACTGATCACTGGTCCCCAAAAAAGTGTCAAAAGTGTCAGTTAGGTGTCCGATTTGTCTGCCGCAATATCACAGTCGCTGATCGCCACCATTACTAGTAAAAATAAATGAATAAATATAAATTCCATAAATCTATCCCATGGTTTGTAGACGCAATGACTTTTGTGCAAAACCAATCAATATACACTTATTACTCTGCTATCCATTCTCCCAGGCTACTATAAAAATATTAAAAAGGGTCTACTTAGACACTGGTTAACAGCGGCAAGATTGGTTATCCCGCCACATTGGCGATCAATACAATCGCCATCAGTGAAGGAATTGATAATGGACGTGGATTACAGTGAGATTACATTGAGAGGATGGAGACCCTCCTGGCACACGAATTGGATACACATCAAAAATGCCCTCATCTGGAAATTAGAATGATTTATGGGAATTTAGGCAGAACCTAAATAAGACATAATAATCTTTTTTTTGTGTTTTGTTTTGTTTTGTTTTTTTGTTATGCAAGCTTGTATAATGTATTTGTAAATTGACTGATGGTATGATTATCCCATTAATGTATGCATATTTGTCTATTTGTATAATCATTTTCTAATAAAATTAAGATTGAAAATATACACTTATTGGGATTTAATTTTTTTACCAAAAATATGTAGCAGAATACATATTGGCCTAAATTGATGAAGAAATTCTATTTTTAAAAATTTTTGGGGGGTATTTTTTATAGCAGAAAATATTGTTTTTTTTTTAATTGTCGCTCTTTTTTTGTTTATAGCACAAAAAATAAAATCCGCAGAGGTGATCAAATACCACCAAAAGAAAGCTCTATTTGTGGGGGAAAATAAGGACATACATTTTAGTTGGGTACAACATTGCACGACCGCAAAATTGTCAGTTAAAGCGACACAGTGACGTATCAAAAAAAATGGCCCCGTCATTAAGGGGGCAAATTCTTCTGGGGCTGAAGTGGTTAATAAAGTTATGGCCACTTTTAACATTACTTTTGGTAAAACCCTTGTATTTTGGAGACATATCTTTAGTCTCCGAGTTGTAGGAAATGTGGAGCCGGTGCTTGACCCCATGTGACCCGATTCTCCTTCTATTATTGGTTCCCAGACTGAGGTTTGGAGCCCATATGGTCACGGTGACGGGTTTTTCTCCAATCACTGGCCTCGGAACTGTTGAGGTCTAATTGGTTCTCAATTATTGTCCTTTTATTCCTATGTAGTTTATAAATATGAGCAATGTGGGGAAGCTGTTGTATGCCCCAGATGAAGTCCTTTAGGACGAAACGTATGTGGAGAAGCTGTTGTATGCCCCAGATGAAGTCCTTTAGGACGAAACGTATGTGGAGAAGCTGTTGTATGCCCCAGATGAAGTCCTTTAGGACGAAACGTGTTTGGCTTGGCTTTCTGCTTCTCCCATTGCCCCTCATTTTTACTCTGTGATCACAGTTTTTATTTCCATTGATGTATGCCGGTTTTTAGGAATAAAAAAAAATCATTTTTTGACCTACACCATATGGAGGCATTTTTTCTTTGCATAGCTTTCCTTTGCGGTCCAGTCGGTCTTTCCACGCCTGAGGTCCAGCCCCTGTGTTCTCTTCATCTGAGGCCCAGTTTGGTGGTTGTCCACAGCACCCTTTGGAGTCGTGTTTGGAGGCCCCTGGGTTCCTTGGAGTCCCGTTGATCTGCCGATCCCGGCATCCTTGCCTTTATGACTCGTTGTCGCTGACATTCGAGTCCACCTGTTCCGGTAAGAGTAGATATACTTCCCCTTTTGGTTGTAGATGCACCATCCTTAATGCTTCCTATGCCGGACAGTGCCAGCGTATTCCATCCTTGATTAGTCATCATTTGGTGGTTGACGCACATGGCCCTTTTCAGGACCTTCACACTTTTTCACATTTCCATTTGTGCCATTTCTGTATTATTGATTTTTGTACTATTCACTTACATATTGATATATGTGTTCACTTTTCAGCGCTACATTATTTACTATTCACTGCACTAATGACACTGGCAGGGAAGGGGTTAACATCAGGGGCGATCAAAGTGTTAACTGTGTTTGGTCCACGCTCCACACTATAAAAAGGGGCTGCCTGCACAGTGGCCCTGTGTAGTGTTGTTGGCGTGGATGGAGACATAGCTTGATTTATTGATTTATATTAAGGAGTTAGTTAGTGGCAGTGTGTTTGATTTTATATATATATATATATATATATATATATATATATAGATACAGTCAGTCTAGTATATATATATATATATATTCTGCATCCAGTCAGTGTAGCCTAGATCTACATTATACAGTGGATTCCGTGGTGTACTATTTGTAACCTACTTCAGGCATTTTAACGGCATAATCGGCATTCCTCGGTTCTTGCTGACAGGGAGAGCTGATCGGCGGCTCTCCTGTCAGGGGGGGGGGGGGTGCACTGATAATCAGCACATTGATTATCAGAGCAGCCCACATCAGAGGTGCCCACCACAATGCCAATCAGTGCCCACCACAATGCCAATCAGTGCCCAGCACAATGCCAATCAGTGCCCACCCAAATCCCAATCAGTGGCCACCCAAATTGCCAATCAGCGCCCATCAAAGTGCCAATCAGTGCCCATGAGTAACCATCAGTTTTTGCCTGTCAGTACCTTCTCATCATTGCTGCCTATCAGTGCCACCTATCAGTGCCCACCAGTGCCACCTATCAGTGCCCATCAGTGCCATCTATCAGTGCCCATCAGTGCCACCTATCAGTGCCAATCAGTGCCACCTATTAGTGTCCATTGGTGCCGCCTATCAGTGCCCATCAGTGGCCATCAGTGCCGCCTATCAGTGCCCATCAGTGCTGCATATCAGTGTAATATATTGGTGCCCATCAGGGCTGCATATCAGTTCCCATCAATTCTACAAATTAGTGCCTCCTCCTAAGTGCCCATCAGTGCCCATCAGTGTCACCTATCAGTGCCCATCATTGCCACCTATTAGTGCAAATCGTTGCTGCCCATCAGTGCCGCCTATCAGTGCCCATCAGTGCTGCATATCAGTGTAGCCTATTGGTGCCCATCAGGGCTGCATATCAGTGTAGCCTATTGGTGCCCATCAGGGCAGCATATCAGTGGCCATCAATTTTACGTATTAGTGCCTCCTCCTCAGTGCCCATCGGTGCCACCTTATTAGTGCCACCTCATCAGTGACCATTAGTGCAGCCTCATCAGTGCCCGTCAGTGAAGGAGAAAACTGAATTTTATAACAGAAACGAAAAAGTTCGGTCTTTTTTAGTTTGTTTAGCAAAAAATAAAAACCCCAGAGGTGATCGAATACCACCAAAAGGAAAGCTCTATCTGTGAGAAGAAAATTATAAAAATGTCATTTGGGTACAGTGTAGTATGACCGCGCAATTGTCATTTAAAGTGTGACAGCTCTGAAAGCTGAAAATTGTCCTGGGCAGGAAGGGGGTGAAAGTGCCCGGGATTGAAGGGGTTAAAGGGATGACTTTGTATTTCTTAATCACTGAAATCGAGGCTTTACCCCTGACGTCACTGGCTGCATGCTTGTTTCTGGATTTGGACGGGGAAATGACGGGCAGCGATCCTCCCGAGAAGAGGGACGGCGATGATCGCAGCCTTTTGCGGTTCTCTTGTGACCGATTTCCTCTGCTGTAAATCTGTTCTGCCCATGGCCACCGGTCATGACAGACGTATTAATAATGGCCGCGGACGTTCTGCCATCACCCTTCCCCTATTTATCAGTGAATGCGACTCAGGCGACCGGCACGCTGTATCAATATCCAGGCTGGTTGCTTAGCAACACTTGGATAACATAAGTATCTGTATCTGGTTTCTGTATAGATAAATGTACAGATCTGTAACTATGTTCTCTCATCGCGTGATCTACAAAACACGGGAGCCATCCATCTGGAAATGACAGTTATATAATATCACATGGGGTCAAAGGGGAACTGTCATTTATTGTCACCGACAGACTGTGATAAGGATTAACAAAACTATTTATTTAACCTCTTGCTTACCGGGCACTTAAACCCCCCTCCTGCCCAGGCCAATTTTCAGCTTTCAGCGCTGTCGCACTTTGAATGACAATTGCGCGGTCATACAACACTGTACACAAATTTGACATTTTTATAATTTTTTTCACACAAATGGATATTTCTTTTGGTGGTATTTAATCACCACTGTGGTTTTTATTTTTTGCTAAACAAACAAAAAAAGACCGAAATTTAAAGAAAAAAAAAAACAAAAAAACGTTTCATAGTTTGCTATAAAATGTTGCAAATGGGTAATTTTTCTCCTTCATTGATATTCGCTGATCGGCTGCACTGATGGACACTGATAAGGCGACACTGATAAGATGGCACTGATTGGCACTGATAAGACAGCACTGATGGGTGGCACTGATGGGTGGCACTGATAGATGGCACTGATGGGCACTTGTAGGTGGCACTGATGGGCACTGGTATGTGGTATTGATAGGCAGCACTGGTGATGAGGCACTTTGGTGGTGACTTTTATAGGTGGCACTGTGGGCACTGATAGGTGACAATGTGAGCACTGACAGGTGACACTGTGGGCACTGATGGGTGGCCCTAATGGCTGGCCCTGATGGGTGGCACTGATGAGCGGCACTGATGGGTGGCACTGATAGATGTCACTGATGGGCACTGGTAGGTGGCACTGATGGGCACTGGTAGGTGGCACTGATATGCACTGGTAGGTGGCATTGATAGGCAGCACTGGTGATGAGGCACTTTGGTGGTGACTTTTATAGGTGGCATTGTGGGCACTGATAGGTGACAATGTGGGCACTGACAGGTGACACTGTGGGCACTGATGGGTGGCACTGATGGGTGGCATTGATGGGTGGCACTGATAGATGTCACTGATGGACACTGGTAGGTGGCACTGATGGGCACTGGTAGGTGGCACTGATGGGCACTGGTAGGTGGTATTGATAGGCAGCACTGGTAGGTGGTATTGATAGGCAGCACTGGTGATGAGGCACTTTGGTGGTGACTTATATAGGTGGCACTGAGGGCACTGATAGTTGACAATGTGGGCACTGATAGGTGACACTGTGGGCACTGATGGGTGGTACAGTGGGCACTGGTAGATGGCGCTGGTGGGCACTGCTAGGTGGCACAGAAGCCTCTGCAGAGGCTCTCCATGATCGGGACTGATGTCCCTCTCACAGCTGCCGGTGATTGGCTTTTTTGGTCCTTGTGAGGAGAAAAAATAGCCAATTACCGACTCTGTTTACATCACATGATCAGCTGTCATTGGCTGACAGCTGATCACGTAGTAAGGGTCGGGATCTCATAGACTTGCTGATCACAGAGCACGCTGCACGTGCCCTGAAGGGGGCCCTGAAGGGGGCGTGCACGCCGCTCAATAGACATGTGCACAACAAAAAAAATCGTTTTTTTTCGTTTCGTCTTTTTCGTTTCCGTTGATTCGTAACGATTCGTACATTCGTAAGAGTTATTTTTTCGTTGATTCGTTTTTTCGTTAGTTTAATTTTCGGACGCATTCGTATTTATTCATACATTCGTAACATTCCTAACATTTGTAGATTTGTAATCGGAGCATAATTCATAATTTTATGTAATGTGTATGCTATTATTACATTTTAATAATTTACGAATCGAAAAAAAAGTTACGAATCGAAAAAAAAAAAGTCACGAATCGAAAAAAAAGTTACGAATGTACGATTTTTTTTGTTCAATAGAGACACAGAAAACTACAAATCGAAAAAAAAAAAAAAAAAAAAGTTACGAATAGCGTCGCTAAAACGACGGTAAAGCGGCGCTAAAAATAGCACAGCTTTACCGCTGACGCCCCCGCGGCTCGGTGTGAAAGCCCTCTTAGCCCCTGAACACACGGTCGAAAATTCGACTTGATAGACAAGTGATGTCTTGATATACAAGTAGCGTCATGTCACAACTGAGTATAAGCCCCCATATACACGGTCGGAAATTCAGACCACAAAATCCGTCAGATTTTTTCCGACGGATTTTGTCCGACACTGGTGTTGCATACACACGGTCGGAAAATGTCCGATCGGACCATGCTGTTGGAAAATCCGCCCGTGTGTGGGCTCCATCGGACTTTTTCCGACGGAAAAAATTTGAGATCCTGCTCTCAAATTTTCCGACAACAAAATCCGATCAGACTTTTTCCGATCGTGTTTAGAGAATTCTGAAGGAAAAAGTGCCACGCATGGTCAGATCAAATTACGAGACCAAAGCTATTGGCTACTAGCCTCTACGTAGTTCCGTCGTACGCAACAAACGTCACCATGTTCAGAATGATCGGATTTTCCGACAACTTTGTCCGACCGTGTGTATGCAACACCAGTGTCGGACAAAATCCGACGGAATTTCCGACCGTGTGTACGGGGGCTTATACTCAGTTGTGACATGACGCTACTTGTATATCAAGACATCACTTGTCTATCAAGTCAAAATGTAGTTAAACATTTTGATTGTCTTGGAAAACACTCTCAAACCAAGTTACTCTCAAACCAAAGTTTTACGGTACATGAAATGAAATTGGGTGCAGGTGCAACACTTTGCTCTAGTTATTTGGAAATGGCATTACGTCACATGGCATAGAGAGGACCAGACCCAGAAGGTCAGGACTATTTCCAACCCCCGGAGATCCGATTCATCCCGATTTTAATTCATGAAATATTACAAGCTCTGGGCGACAGGAGCCAGCCAATCCGAGAACATAATTTAGGACGACCCGTAGACGCGCCATCAAGGATCGTGATGCCGTGCGGCTCGGCCCGCCGATCGTTGCATTGCACAAGAGACTGAACATTCCCTTTAATTACAACATGTTAGCCTCAACAGCGACGGTGTGAAGGGCTCACTCCCGGCTGGAATATATTAATCACAAGCGAGACGCCGTCCCCAGACGACGCTAGTTAATTCAATGACAGCGGCCCCCTTGATAGATCGGCAAATTATGGTGACAGATTGTTGAATTATTCCGCATGTACGTTACAATTAAGTGCCGCGATTGACGGCTCGCAGATCTTGTCCGGCTAGGAGATCAGAGCGGTGAGGGGCGTACCAACCTTCCCAACTGCAACGTGTCCGATATATGACTAGATCAACATGCCAGATACAGCAAACTGATAATGTTCTCAGGGAAAAAAGTATATCATATCAATAATAATGATGCGGGTCCTGCTGATTGGCTCCCACTGTGTCCAATCACAGCGGAATCGGGGGGCTCCGGCGGTGCGCACACAAGCCCCAGAGCAGGAAGACAAAATCACGTACAGGTATGTGATTTTGTGCTTAAAGGCCGTCCTGACGCAGTATATGTACGAGGGGGGGGGGTCCTTAAGCTGTTAATTGGTAATTGCGCAGCCGTGAAAATACATTTTTAAAGCGCTCCCGAAAATGTAAACAGTGTTCAAATCACTAGACATGGAAGCCGTCAAAAAATTTGTTTTGTTTCGTTCCGTTTCGTATAAAAAAAAATCGTAATTCGTGTATTCGAATCGTTACGAATCGTTAATTTGCATAACGAATAACGACACTCTACGAATAATAACAAATTATCCGAAAATGTATTAACGTTACATAACACAAGTCTATTGTCTATTGTTCACCAATCACTCAGAGGACATACGAAATACAAAATTTTGTTTACGAAAATGTACGAATCGTTACGAATCGTTAATGACTGCTATCATTTCTTTCATATTAGTTGAAATTAGTTATTTGGTAGTTTGAATTCGGATAATTTGGATCCGAAATTCGTGAACGAAATTTCGTATTTCGTATAGAATTCGTATTCGTCAAAATTCGTAATTCGGATTCGTGCGAATGTACGAATTTAGAAAAATTTGTACGAAACTAATCGCGCATGTCTACAAATCACACATGTGAGGCATTGCCGCGATCGTTAGAGCGAGAGCAATAGTTCTAGCACAAGACCTCCTCTGTAACTCTAAACTGGTAAACATTAAAAAAAATGAAGCGTTGCCTATGGAGATTTTGGAGTACCATAGTTGCCGCCATTCCACGTTTTAAAGCGCGACATGTTGAGCATCTATTTATTTGGCGTAACATCATCTTTTATATTATATAAAAACATTGGGCTAACTTTACTCTTTATTTTTATTTTAATTCATTGAAATGTATTTTTTCCCCAAAAAATTGAGTTTGAAAGACAGCTGCGCAAATACAGTGTGACATAAAATATTGCAACGACCGCCATTTTATTCTCTAGCGTCTCTCTGCTAAAAAATTATATATAATGTTTGGGGGTTCTAAGTAACTCCCTAGCAAAAAATACAGATTTTAAGTTGTAAACAACATATTTTCCGGCGTATAAGATGACCTTTTACACTTACAAAAACTGGCCAAAATGCGGGGGTCGTCTTATACGCCGGGTCAGCTGCTGGGATGCCTGCTGGATGTGCGGTAATACTGTATGTAGCTTCGACTACATACAGTATATAGGGCTGAACCAATCCCAGTGAGTGATGTATTCAAATGAATACAGAGCCCGCTCGGATTGGAGTAACAACCTCTGCCAATCCGAGCAGGCTACATACAGCAGCCTGCTCGGATTGGCTTTGATAGTCAGAGAGGCGCGGGCTGATGATGTCACAGCCTCTGCCAATCCAAGCAGGCTTTGTATTCATTAATGGAATACATTGCTCGCCGTGATTGGCTCCAGCACCAGCAAGAAGGAAGAAGGAAATGGCTCCAGCAAGAACAAAGAAGAAGGATATGAAGCGTCGGAAGCCTCGGAAGGGGGGGGGTCGTCTTAAACGGTGAGTACGGGCAAAACATCTTAACTACTTCCCACCCGGCCACTGTATGGAGCCCACGTCCATCAGAAGTAGGGGGATCGCGCGCGTGCCCGCGCAGCGGCGCAATCCAGATGCGCTCGTGTCACCCAGACACGGCGCATCTCGGATCGGCAGGAGGGCTCTGTGATTGGCCCTCCTGATCACATGACGGCCGTGTCCAATCACAGCCGTCATGTGATGTAAGCAAACAGCCGGTTGCTAGGCAATCGGCTCTCCTCTCCTCACACGGAAGTCGTCGGTAAGGAGAGGAGAGCAGATCGCTGCAGCCGGCTGGTGATCAGTGAGTATGAGCTGTTTTTTTACTCACTGATCACCAGTCTAGTGTCACCAACACACATGTCCCCAAAACATACATGTCCCCACACATGTCCCCAAAACATACATGTCCCCAAATAAAGATACATGTCCCCAAATAAAATCACATGTCCCCAAATAATAAAAACACATGTCCCACATATGTCCCAGTAAAATCACATGTGCCAATGATTATCTGCACACATATGTCCGTGATCACCTGCACACATCTGTACATGATCATTTGTGTACATATGTCCGTGATCACGCAAACCAATTATTATACACTTAATGGAATTTTTTTTACTAAAAACATGTAGCAGAATACATTTTGGCTTAAATTTATGACAAAATTAGATTTTATTGGATTTCGTTTAAAAAAGAAAGGAGAAAATATTGTTTTTTTTCAAAATTTCTGCTATTTTTTCACTTATATCGCAAAAAATTAAAAACGGAGTCGTGATTAAATACCACCAAACTAAAGCTCTATTTGTGCGAACAAAATGATAAAAATTTCATTTGGTTACAGCATTGCATGACCGCGCAATTGTCATTGAAAGTGCGAGAGCGCTGAAAGCTGAAAATTGGTCTGGGAAGGAAGGGGGCGAAAGTGCCCGGTATTGTAGTGGTTAAAAACCCGTAGTCTTATACGCCGGGTCGCCTTTTACACCGGCAAATACGGTATGTCAGAAATAGGCTTATTCATGGAATGGTTAATGAATGAAAAAAAAAAAAAAACACAATACATAACTCAACAGATACCCAACATGTTACGCTTTAAAATGGTGCACGCTTGTGGAATGGCGCCAAACTACGGTACTCAAAAATATCCATAAGCAACGCTTTAAAAATGAAAATGTTTACAAGGTACAAGTTCAGAGTTACAGAGGAGGTCTAGTGCTAGAAATATTGCTCTCGCTATAACGTTCACAGCGATATCTCACATGTGTGGTGCGAACACCCTTTACATATGTGGGCGTGACCTACATATGTGTACACCACTGCGCGCGATCATGGGGGGGGGGGGGCGGATTTGCTTTTAAAAAAAAAAAAAGTGTATTATCCGTTTTTTTATTACCGTACATTTTTTTTATTTTTAAACTGACGATTTGATTATTTTTTTCACTTTTTCACACAAGAAATCTTTACATCTCTTCTGACAACAATAAAGCATGACAGGTCTTCTTTATAGAGAGATCTGGGGTCAATAGGGTTACAATGGAAAGCATCAGAAAAGCATCATTGATCTAATGCTTTCCAAAAAAAAAGATGGCCTCGTTTACATCGGTTGTGAACTGGTAGTGACGTCATGACGTTACTCCCTGGAAACCTGCTGCTAATCTGTAAAGTCATGACGTATTTTCCCAGCTACGGGGGCAGCAAGTGGTGTGCTAAACTTCACTAATCTGTCTGTGCACATGGCTCTTGTCAACATGTTATCTCTGGAAACATTCTGTAGCCTTCTGTGTAGGACAGACTGTACCCCTCCTTCATCAACTCAATGACGGCACATTACTTTTGGTTGGAACCCATTATTTACCTGCAATGAAGAAAAAAATATTTAACTTACTAGTATAGAGGAAGAGTTATGCCCCCGTACACACGGTCGGAAATTCCGACCACAAAATCACTGGTGTTGCATACACACGGTCGGACAAAGTTGTCGGAAAATCCGATCATTCTGAACGTGGTGGCGTTCGTTGCGTACGACGGAACTACGTAGAGGCTAGTAGCCAATAGCTTTGGTCTCATAATTTGATCTGAGCATGCGTGGCACTTTGTCCGTCGGAATTCTCTACACACGAGCGGAAAAAGTCTGATCGGATTTTGTTGTCGGAAAATTTGAAAGCAGGATCACATGTTGTTAGAGTAATGAGTAATGCCCCGTACACACGGTCGGAAATTCCGACGGAAAAAAGTCCGATGGAGCCCACACACGGGCGGATTTTCCAACAACATGGTCCGATCGGACATTTTCCGTCGGAATTTCCGACCGTGTGTACGGGGCATTACTCTACCAACATGTGATAGTTGAATGATCTACTGTAAGTTAATAAAAAATTTATACCCACTTTTTCATTACTGTCACGTACCTTGTGGCAGAGCCTGATGTGTAGAAGGTGGCCTCTCTTACAGCTCCGGCTCAAGGACCACTGATGTTGCCACAGTGGCCATGAGAATCCGGCGAGGCGCTTGACAGGCAGTTGGCAGATAGCAGGTGCGGAAGGTCTGGCAGCACTCAGCAGGTGGAGGATCAGCAGGGTACCAGGTAGCATGGAGAGCAGGATGGGTGGATAACTGGATGCAAGGTCAGAGGAGCCAGGTCAGAAAAAGATGGTGAGATACAGGCATGGACGACAGGCAGAGAATGGTCAGGATATGAGCAGAGGTCAGCACCATAGAATCATGTAGGTGAACAGGAGGCAGAGCAAAATCCAGAGACAAGCCAAGTTCAGGGCAGGTAGCGTTCAAGCAAGGTCAGGGCTAGCCGGGTCAATAACAGGAATCCAATACAGAAGCAGAACTCGGGAATAGCTGCAGATCAGACAGCAATTCACTAGAGCAGCTGTTGCACTTATATAGGCAACTGGGCGCCAGAATTAGCCAATGCGCGCACACCCACGCACATGGGCGTAGCATAAGGGGTTGCAGGGGTCACAATCGCAACCCGCCCCTAGATCCAGGGGGCCCCTGCAGCCTCCCTGTCATATTATCATATCCTCCACAGAGTCCCGCTCAGATCTGCTCTAGGGCCCCACAGCCACGCTCCAGTACTGGGCTTCCACTGTGCCTTCAACAGTTCACACCTCTCTGTTCTCATTGGCTGGGGAGAAGCTGTGAGTCATTTCCTGAATGGAGAGGAGCATGGGGTGAGAACAGCTCAGGATGGGGAAGTGTCTGTGCTGTGTGCTGGCAACATGGAATGGTAACCGAGCTCAGCGAGTTAAGAGGAGTAGAGTGCCGTCCTGTAGCCACGTTGGGACCGATGTCACTGGTGAGGTATGACACTGCTCAGTGTCTTCTATTCACTAACTGGGATTCTCTGTACCCCCACCTGGGGATGTCCACTTACTCCACTTCCCTGACAACTGGGGAAAAGACACACCTCCGGGAGGTGACCTTCCCCCAACACCTGACAGAGAAACCTTCAGAAATTGCCAAAACAAATATCCAGAGGGGGCTCCAGATTTCATGTCACATGGCTTTTCCCCCCCAGATCTAAGTTTTGCCCCCCCCCCCCCCAAAGCCCCCTGACCACCAGGGCTGAAATCACATTCCTTTACAACACAGCCAGTCAGCCATGATCTGCACTGGGTGTATCTGCCTACTGCAACTACACTGAAGTTCCGACCAGAGAATTTCACAGGTCAGAAGGGCAACATAAAAGCCAGATACACCCTGTGAAGGCTGACAGACTGTGTGTAAAGGAATGTGATTTCAGCCCTGTGTATTGTGTGTGTGTGTGTGTGTGGGGGGGGGGGGGAGCTGTTTACAGTGCTGGAATGGGAAAGGAGCTCTGCCAAATGACCTGTCAGGGATCCCTGTCCTCTGATTCTCCAGCAGTGATCCCTGTCCTCTGATTCTTCAGCAGTGATCCCTGTCCTCTGATTCTCCAGGAATGATCCCTGTCCTCTGATGTAAGGAGGAACTCTGGGAACTCTAAACTCTTAAGCCACTTTGAGTATCTTGGCGTGCAGTGGGTGTATCTGTACACACGGTGGAAGTGGTGGGTGGTAGTGCGGGGGGCCCCAGGTCAACTTTTGCATCGGGCCCACAAGCTTCAAGCTACGCCTCTGCCCACGCATGTACAAGCACCCCCAGGCCTGAGCATTGGAGTGTGCCTCAGAGCTTCACTTGTGCTATGGCCAGCATGTCCCTGACAGTTACTTTAGGTACTGCCCTCGTACAAAATTCAATCCCTTTATGTCAATAAATCTATCTGTGACAGGTGCTTATTGTTAGAGTCACAAGGCTGAAGATTGTAATTGTTTTCAATTCTCTGGGGTTGAGATATTAAAATAGTATTATAGGTGAAAGACAGATGGTGTCGAATTGCCACACCCCTGTTTAGGGTTAGTTGTTCCTATCTAACATAGATGGACTCTTTAATGCCTCTTTCAAATCAGTTGTCCCCTCGATCCAAAATATTGATCCCACTATGAGAGGTCAACAGATTGTCCCTTTTCCTTAAGGTGTAATGCCGCGTACACATGATCGGAATTCCGGCCAGAAAAAGACCGATGAGAGCTTTTCATCGGAAAATACGACCGTGTGTAGGCTCCATCGGAATTTTGCTGGCCGAATTTTCGCCAGCAAAAAATTGAGAGCATGTTCTCAATTTTTCCGACGGAAAAGGTTTCTATCGGAAAATTCCGATCGTCTGTAGCAATTCTGACGTGCAAAATTCCTATGCATGCTCAGAAACAATTCAACACATGCTCGGAAGCATTGAACTTCATTTTTTCTCGGCTCGTTGTAGTGTTGTACGTCACTGCATTCTTGATGGTCAGAATTTGGTGTGACCGTGTGTAGGTAAGACAGTTTGAGCGGAATTCCATCAGGAAAACCATCAGAGCTTTTTCCAACGAGAATTCCGATCATGTGTACTTCTAAGTCCATAAAATCTTTATGTCTATTACTTTTACTACTTGCAATCCCAGCAACCTTTTTGAGCCAAAAATAGTATTTATTGAAGAGGTTCTAGTGCAGCCATTCTCAGCCAGGGTTCCTTCTTGAGCTGTGGCTGATGGACCTCCCATTTGATGGTGCCTGTATAGCTGTGGAGCCAATCTGGCCTGGCAATCTGGCCTGGCAAATCTGGCCTGGCAAAGCTAGGAGCATTGTAAGAGGGACACATTTCCTATTGAATACCAATGAAAGGTGCATTGACCCTAGGTGATTAGGCGCTGGCAAGGGTTCCCCTAGAGCTTAAAGTTATTTCAAGGGTTCTCTGGGGTAAAAAGGCTGAGAAAGTCTATTAGAAAATATCTTCATTGCCAACTTGTTGCACCTCACCTAACGATCTTTCGGCATCTGACTCTGGCTCGCAATTCTCAAAGGCTTCTTCACAATGGTCACATTTAGAGGTAGACTATTTATTTTGCTAATACTTCGCTCTTGCCCATGTGTCCCTCTATTATTATTAGGGTAGCAGCCTCCTAGTTTAGGCTGCTAGGTAAATTTAGTTTAGCGCTTCTGTAACCAGTGGAGCAGGAGCTGATTGCTTAGGGATGCTCTGTATTTTACAGGCTACTGTTCTGTTACTTCCCCTGTTCTTCTAGAGGCTTCTAGAAAGATATAGGGAGGGGGAGCAGAACAGTCAGCCTGAATATTTATGGCACTCCAGCTAATCCCTGGGGGGCATGTCCAGTGTTGGAAAAGCAACAGCAAGTAGCTTTTTACATTGTGAACTATATATATGAATTACCTTTCTATCCAGCAGGTGGCACTGCAGTGTTATAATATGTATTCTATAGTAATGTAATGAGAGGAAGTGCTTGCTTTCCTCACTATGTACTTGTATGCTCCTTGTTCCTGTTTTCATGAAAAGACATGTTCTGATATTCCTCCATGAAAGTAAAGCTGTCCTCGGCATACAACAAGCTTCCAGCGCATGATTTCAATACTCAGCTAACACCCAGAGTGTTGGGGGAGAACCCATAAATATGAGGCCTAAGCAGCAGAGTGCAGTGTTCCAGGATGAGACATGTAGCACCCTCCTAGTGTAGAGTAGGCTGCTAGGTCAATTTAGTTTGGTTCCCCTGTAATCAGAGGAGAAGGCTTTGATTATTTAGGGCTGCTCAGAGTTCCAGAGGCTGCTGCTCTGTTACTTCTCCCTGTCTTCTAGAAAATGCTAGAATAATAGTAGGAGAAATGACAGACCATGCAGCCTGAATATTTATGGGACTCTAGCCAATCTCTGGAAAGGTGTGCCCAGTAGGTGGTAAGAAAGACCACAAATAGTCTGAGGCCTTTGCAGCAGGGGGCAGTGTTCCTGGGCCCAGTCCTGCAGGAGGAGACCTCTGTGCAGGGGCTCTGCCCCCTGGGGCAGAACACTGGGAGGAAGCCAGCTGGAAGACACTGAGGTCCCAGATAGGCTTAGCTGGGGGGCCTATTTGTAAGATATAGTCCAACGATCCAACTGGGTCAGGAGAAAGCTCATGAGAGAGGGCCGGGAGGAAGTTGTGAGAGAGGGTCGGAGCTGTCCATAGGAGGTGTGAGTCTACATTAGACATGTGCAATTAGTTTCGTTTTTTTTCGTTATTTTCGTTCGTTCTCGTACGAATGAACGAATCGTTCGAATCGTACGAATCCGAATAACGAATCGTTCAAATCGTACGAATCCGATTAACGAATCATTCAAATCGAACGAATCCGAAAAACAACGAAAATCCGAAAAAAACTAATTAGAAACAACGAATGTACGAATGAAAAAAATCCGAAAAACGAAAACAGGAACAACGAAAATGAACGAAAAAATTTGTAACTTTATTTTTTCGAATCGTCATTTTCCGTGTCTCTTACAATGGCGTTGCTTAACGTGCTTTGAATGGATTGAACAAAAAAATTCGTACATTCGTAACTTTTTTTTCAATTCGTAACTTTTTTTTCAATTCGTAACTTTTTTTTTTGATTCGTAAATTATTAAAATGTAATAATAGCATACACATTACATAAAATTATGAATTATGCTCCGATTACGAATCTACGAATGTTACGAATGTACGAATAAATACGAATGCGTCCGAATTTCGAATAAACGAAAATTAAACTAACGAAAAAACGAATCAACGAAAAAATAACTCTTACGAATCGTTACGAATACGAACACCGACGACTTACGAATTTACGAATCGTTACGAATACGAACACCGACGACTTACGAATTTACGAATCGTTACGAATCAACGGAAACTAAAAAAACGAAACGAAAAAAAAAACGAATTGTTTTCTGGTGCGCATGTCTAGTCTACATCTCCCTCACTAGAAAGACCCTGTTGGATATAGGAGGCAACCATGAGTACAAGATCCCAGTGCTGCAAAGAGTGACAGTGTGTAGCTTAAAACTCTGGAAGGAGTACAGGTCACAGCCAGCGTAGAGATCCAGCGGGACATCTCAGTTTGTTCAAGTGCAGCCAGAAGGGTGTGCAGTTTAGCCAGAAGTTGGAGAGTTCTCAAGTTGTACAGTTTCACAGTTTCGCGGTATCCCATGCTCCCTACCCCTACCCAAGTTTATTCACCAGCGGCTCTCTAGGGTGTGCACTACATTAGGAATTCTAATTATATTGATATAATACTTTCAACCACAGCAATGAACACTAAAATACAAACCACTCTCCAAAAGCCAGTTCTGCTGTGTTATAAAAAGAATAAATAGAATAGGATTAGTTACCTTGCAGAGCTGTCTGTGGTAAAATTTACAAGGGGGTCAGCGCCGCAAAGAGGAAGTTGAAAGTCAACAGACTTTGTTCCGAGTTGTATATCATATAACTAACAAAAGGAACAGTAAAGTAATTGTGCAAGACGGCATTCTACCTGAGGCTGGGTTAAATGTTTTACACAAGAAATTGGGAGTCTTTTACAGATGATTCTGGAAGCTTCTAAGATTTGATGACTTGGTGGTTGAGCCATTAGCTAAGGCCTTTGCTTGGCTTCATCTTCATGGATTTTGCATAGGAGGACTCTGTAGTGGTTGATTTACTAAAGCCAAATAGGTTTTTCACTTTGGACGGCTCCATTCACTCGAGGGCTTTCACACTGGAGCGGTGCGCTGGCAGGGCGTCACAAAAAATCCTGCCAGCAGCTTCTTTGGAGCGGTGAAGGAGCATTGAACTCACCGCTCCTCCACCGCTGCTCCCCATTGAAATCAATGGGGCAGCGCTGCAATACCGCTGGCAAAACGCTGCACCGGCAGCGTTTTGCGGGGGGACTTAACCCCTTTTCAGCCACTAGCGGGGGGTTAAAACCCGCCCCACCACTAGCGGCCAAATAGCGCTGCTTAAAAACTTCAGCACTGCTTTACCGCTGACGCCCCATGCGGCTCGGTGTGAAAGCCGTCTCAAAGTTCCAACAAAGTGGCAACAGGACTTGAATATCATGGCTGACCCCAGTACTTTACAGAAGGACTTGTAGACCAAAGTCTCAGTACTGTAGAAGACATTTGGGCAAGCATATGATACTGACAGCATCTGACAAAGGAGGTGCCTGGTAGGTGGTGTGGCAACAAGAGCGCCAAGGAGGCAGAAGGAGCTTCAAGTTGGCAGTTCAGGCATGGCATCCCTACGCCATATATGTCTCTTCTCCACCGGAACCTTTCCCTATGCAGTGGGTTTCTGTCCCTGACCTAGCCACTTTGCAAATGAGCGCCAACTGCAGTGGGACAGTGCTATTTATTAGCACTCTGCCCTCAATAAAGATGGCCGCAGAGGTCATTTAGCACTGCAGTGTCCCATCGGATGGCTGCTCCTCAGTTGACGGCTATGGAGGTCTCATAGGAACAAGAGATCCTCTTCTCCTCCATCCTCTCTGTATGGCAACTGCCATAACAGCGCCACTTGTGCAAGGAGGCTGAACTGCCTATATGCTAAAAACCTTTAAAGCGGAGTTCCACCCAAAAATGGAACTTCCGCTTTGCGGAATCCTCCCCCCATCTGGTGTCACATTTGGCACCTTTCATGGAGGGGGGGGGGGGGGGGGCAGATACCTGTATAATCCAGGTATTTGCTCTCACTTCCGGGCATAGATAGCCGCACCACCCACAGATATCAACAACCTATCCAGTCCCTCCTCCGTCCCCCCCGCTGTCTTCTGGGAGACACACAGGTCCCATAAGACAGCAGGGACCAGTGGGATCTCACAGCGTGGCTTGCGCATGCGCAGTAGGGAACCAGGCTGTGAAGCTGCAAGGCTTCACTTCCTGATTCCCTTACCGAAGATGGTGGCGTCTCCACCCGGGAGACGAGGGATGGATCAGCTTTGTGTGCCAACAACGCGGGCGCCCTGGACAATCCAGCCCCTGGCATTAACCACTTTCTGACCAGGCTTTTTCTGGTACTTTTTGTTTACAAGTTTAAATCAGCATTTTTTTGCTAGAAAATTACTTAGAATGCCCAAACATTATACCTTTTTCTTTAGCAGATACCCTAGGGAATAAAATGGGGATTGTTGCAATTTTTGCGCAGAATTGCGGTATATTTTAGTGAATTAGTGAATTAAAAAAAAACACAATATATACCCCAATTTTTTAATAAAATGTCAAAAATTATGTTACGCTGAGTAAATGGATGCCTAACATGTCACGCTTTAAAATTGCACAAGCTTGTGAAATGGGGACAAACTATGGTACTTGAAAATCTCCATAGGTGACGTTTTAAATGTCTTTACAGGTTACCAGTTTAGAGTAAGGCCGGGTTCACATATGTGCGGCCGCGGTTCTCAGGATGGGGTCCAGTGCGTTCTTGTTCACCGGTTCAGGTGCGAATCAGGTGTGAATCAGGTGCGAATGTTTGCCTGAACTCGCCCCTGAACCGGACCCAAACAAGCACAGGACTCTTTTGGAATTCGGACCGTGGCCGCCCCCTGGACATGTGTGAACCGGCTCCATTGAGTGCCGGTCACACTCGCATATCATGAAACTCACATCTAATTCACACATATCTGAACCCAACCTTACAGAGAAGGTCTAGTGCTAGAATTATTGCGCTCACTCTAACATTTGCGGTGTGAACACCGTTTACATAGAAAGGGAAGGGGTTAACACTAGGGGGCGATCAAGGAGTTAAGTGTGTTACCTAGGGAGCGATTCTAACTGTGGGGGGGGGAGGGGACTCACAAAGGGGAGGAGACTGATCGGTGTTCCTCTGTACTGGGAACACACGATCGGTCTCCTCTCACCTGACAGGATGTGGATCTGTGTGTTTACACACACAGATCCACGGTCCTGCTCTGTTATCGGGCAATCGCGGGTGCCCGGAACGTGCACCGGCTCTGCGGACCGGCAGGGAAGCCCAGGACGTCATATGACGCCCGCTTAGGGTTGCCACCTTTTCATCAAGTCAAACCCACACACTTTAGCGGCGCACAGCAATTTTTTTTATAGTATAAACTATACATATAATTTTCTATTAACCAGTTGACATCCGCGCTATGGCCAAAAGGCGGCCACAGCGCGGATCTCAATTCCTGGGAGGCCTTGATATGACGCCCTCCCCTGTGCATGCTCCCTGTGGGGGCCCTGTAGGGTGTGCGCGGGGCACGCTGTGATCACCGAGTCACTGAGACTCGGGTGATCAGCGATCCGAGTAAGGCG
Source organism: Lithobates sylvaticus (assembly GCA_028564925.1). Lineage (NCBI taxonomy): Eukaryota > Metazoa > Chordata > Amphibia > Anura > Ranidae > Lithobates > Lithobates sylvaticus. The sequence continues at coordinate 516,139,588 of CM053030.1, read as the reverse complement.
CGGGTCCCGGCCCCTTACCATGTGATCAGCTGTCAGCCAATGACAGCTGATCACACGATAAAAACAAAAGCTCGGTGATCGTTTTTTTTTTTTCTCCTCACGCTGACAGCGGAGGAGAAAAAAGAAGCCGATCACCGGCTTATCTTAAAGGGACATCTGTCCCACCTTGCAATGCCCACAAGTGCCACCTTGCAATGCCCATAAATGACACCTGTCAATGCCCATAAGTGCCACCTGTCAATGCCCACAAGTGCCACCTGTCAATGCCCACAAGTGCCACCTATCAATGTCCACCAGTGCTGCCAATCAGTGCCAACTAAAAGTGCTGCCTATCAGTGCCCATCACTGCCACCCAACAGTGCCCATCACTGCCACCCATCAGTGCCCATCACTGCCGCCTCATAAGCGTACATCAATGATGGACAAAAAATTACCCATTTTATATTTTTATAACAAAATTTAAAAAAAAAAAAAAATTTATTTTTTTAAATTCTGAATTTTTAAAAATTTTTAACAAAAAATAAAAATCGTAGAGGTGATCAAATACCACCAAAAGAAAGCTCTATTTGGGGGGAAAAAATTATAAAAATTCATTTGGGTACAGTGTTGTATGACCGCGCAATTGTCATTCAAATTGCGACAGCGCTGAAAGCTGAAAATTGGTCTGGAAAGGAAGGGGGTTTAAGTGCCCAGTAAGAAAGTGGTTAAATAACATTTATTAATCATATGAAGTTAATAACAAGAGTCCCTCTTTACATCAGAGTCCACAGAGTTGGCTTAGGGGAGCAGCTGGCCGCACCATCAAATCGTTTCTCAGGCGAAAAGGTGGAAACGGTAAGCCCGAGTGACACCGGCGACGCCCACCCCCGCCGATTTGGAACACAGCTCATGAGTCGCTTGGAACGCTTTCATGAGAAAGCCAGCCGTCGGCTGCAAAGAACGGTATCGGGGGTTATGACTGCCATCTTCAGCCATTATCCCGGTAAATCACTTGCAAACCGCAATATATATTTATGTATTGCGGTCGGCAGTGTAACTGAGAAGGTGGCTTGGAATTGCACAGAAATTATCTTACAGCTCCAAAATGTGAAAAGACGATCTTGACCTTTAATGAGGCAAAATTGTCTTTTCTCCCGTTGATTAAAAAAAAAAAAGTCTAACTGACCCTGCTCCTAGCAACATATAAAGAATTAAGTTTGTAGATCTCTTTGATTATCTCAAATTTATTTCTATGCAAAGCTCCGCTACATCGGACAAACCTATCCCACAACCACCCATTACCCTCCTGCAGCTGCTGAAACATTCAAAACCTTTTAAATTACATTTAAATAACAAGCACCAGTAAAAAAAAAAAAAAGAAGAAATGAAATTAAGGAAATAAAAAGCATACTTGATTTAAAAATCAAATTGCCTTCCTTCGCTGATGTGAACCTTAAATTACAATTAAGTCAAATGTCTTAAGTTTCCAGGGGAAAAGGACAAACCTGCATGAGCCATGTTCTCTTCAGGGAAAATGATCTGTATTGTCCGCTTTTAGATTGAACCGCTTCTCATCCAACTTCAGTGAGTGGTCACGTGTCTTCATGAGTGACCTGAGACTGAATAGTTTCGTCCCTATATTGGAATTTCCATTCAAAAATGTGTATATCGCTATCATATAAGTGTCTCTTTTCCAAGAAAAATAAAGCCCCATACACACGGTCGGACTTTCCGATGGATTCTGTCCTATCGGACAATGTTGTCGGAAATTCCGACCGTGTGTAGGCACCATCGGACATTTTCCATCGGATTGTCCGACGGACAAAGTTGTATCTCCTGCTCTAAAAATTTTCCGACAACAAAGTCCGATCACACCAATTCCGATCGTGTGTAGCGAATTCCGACGGACAAAGTGCCACGCATGCTCAGATCACATTACAAGACCAAAGCTATTGGCTACTAGCCTCTACGTAGTCCCGTCGTACGCAACAAACGTCACCACGATCAGGATGATCGGATTTTCCGACAACTTTGTCCGACCGTGTGTATGCAACCCCAGTGTCGGACTAAATCCGTCGGACCAAATCCGATGGATTTGGTGGTCGGATTTTCCGACCGTGTGTATGGGGCTTAAATGTATTGTTTCTAATTGGTCCTCATAACTGAGGTCCTCCAGACCCCTTATTAGTTTTGTTGCTCTTCTCCAGACTGGTTTGGATTATATATATATATATATATATATATATACAATATCTCCCAAAAGTGAGTACACCCCTCACATTTCTGTAAATATTTTATTCTATCTTTTCATGTGACAACACTGAAGAAATGACACTTGTCTACAATGTAAAGTAGTGAGTGTACAGCTTGTATAACAGTGTAAATTTGCTGTCCCCTCAAAACGCAACACACAGCCATTAATGTCTAAACCGCTGGCAACAAAAGTGAAAATGTCCAAATCGGGCACAAAGTGTCCATATTTTGTGTGGCCACCATCATTTTCCAGCACTGCCTTAACCCTCTTGGGCATGGAGGTCACCAGAGCTTCACAGGTTGTCACTGGAGTCCTCTTCCCCTCCTCCATGATGACATCACGGAGCTGGTGGGTGTTAGAGACCTTGCGCTCCTCCACCTTCTGTTTGAGGATGCCCCACAGATGCTCAATAGGGTTTAGGTCTGGAGACATGCTTGGCCAGTCCATCACCTTTACCCTCAGATTCTTTAGCAAGGCAGTGGTCCTCTTGGAGGTGTGTTTGGGGTCGTTATCATGTTGTAATACTGCCCTACGGCCCAGTCTCTGAAGGGAGGGGATCATGCTCTGCTTCAGTATGTCACAGTACATGTTGGCATTCATGGTTCCCTCAATGATCTGTAGCTCCCCAGTTCCAGCAGCACTCATGCAGCCTCAGACCATGACACTCCCACCACCATGCTTGACTGTAGACAAGACACACTTGTCTTTGTCCTCCTCACCTGGTTGCCCCCACACACGCTTCACACCATCTGAACCAAATAAGTTTATCTTGGTCTCATCAGACCACAGGACATGGTTCCAGTAATCCATGTCCTTAGTCTGCTTGTCTTCAGCAAACTGTTTGTGGGCTTTCTTGTGCATCACCTGTAGAAGAGGCTTCCTTCTGGGACGACAGACATGCAGACCAATTTGATGCAGTGTGCGGCGTATGGTCTGAGCACTGACAGGCTGACCCCCCCTCAACCTCTGCAGCAATGCTGGTAGCACTCATACGTCTATTTCCCAAAGACAACCTCTGGATATGACACTGAGCACGTGACCTCAACTTCTTTGGTTGACCATGGCGAGGCCTGTTCTGAGTGGAACCTGTCCTGTTACTGCTGTATGGTCTTGGTCACCGTGCTGCAGCTCAGTTTCAGGGTCTTGGCAATCTTCTTATAGCCTAGGCCATCTTTATGTAGAGCAACAATTCTTTTTTTCAGATCCTCATAGAGTTCTTTGCCATGAGGTGCCATGTTCAACTTCCAGTGACCAGTATGAAAGAGTGAGAGCGATAACACCAAATTTAACATACCTGCTCCCCATTCACACCTGAGACCTTGTAACACTAACGAGTCACATGACACCAGGGAGGGAAAATAGCTAATTGGGCCCAATTTGGACATTTTCACTTAGGGGTGTACTCTCTTTTGTTGCAGCAGTTTAGACATTAATGGCTGTGTGTTGAATTATTTTGAGGGGACAGAAAATTTACACTGTTATACAAGCTGTACACTCACTACTTTACATTGTAGCTAAGTGTAATTTCTTCAGTGTTGTCACATGAAAAGATATCATAAAACATTTACATAAATGTGAGGGGTGTACTCACTTTTGTGAGATACTGTATGTGAGTAACCGCGTATAGCTACCTATATATCTTGGAGGGGGGCAGTGAAAATGTGGCTGAACCACATGCTTTTACCAACCGCCCAACCACAAGTGAAAACAAGCCCTTAGTGTTCTCTGTATTTGTGTTTTTTCTTTACTTTATTTTTTCATAATTTTTTTTTTCGGGGGGGGGGGGGGGGGGGGTAATTGATAGTTATTGGTATTTTGTCTCTTCTTTTTACTTTTTTCACTGTCTGTTTTTTTTTTTTTTTTTTTATATCAGTAGAATAGGTGTAAAATAATGAAGCTAATGAGGATCTTTTTTGCCATATAAACCTGGATTGACAAAAGGAGCTTCTGTAACCCATAGGCCATTGTACTCTTACCCACCACAAACCACATTCATTTTTCCTTACCCCCAAACTTTCGTCAAACACTCCCAATTATTCTTTGGGCCCATTCACACCTTTCTTGTGTGGTACGCAGTTTGTGCCTTTCTGTGCCATTCATTTTGAATGGTTTTCCAACGCACTTGCATTGTAGCATGTCACAGTGCATGATAGTGTGTTACATATGTAGCGCACCCCCTAAGGAGCCACAAATAAACTGGGATCCCCCACCCTGCACAGCCAGGCACACCGAATATTCACAGGCACTCCAGAAAAAAAGAACAATCAGTGACTTTGTTTTGTTTATTGAGGGGGGAGACACACACGGAGGAAGCTCCGGATAGGGATGGGAGGTTACGGGATGCCCACTTGACTTCAGCAATAAAACAGATCACTGTTAGGGGATCTGACAGACACAGTCAGATTTAGCAATGGCCCTTTGCAGACAGGAACTCAGACACCCTTGTTGTGCAGCAGAATACAGTGATCAGCTTATACTTTCCCTCCTGTGGCTAATGGTCCCAGTACCACCTCTTCAGGAACTGCTAACCCACCTGTCTGCATCTGCCCCTTTCACTAGCCCTCCAGGCTAACTTTCCTCTACAGTCCTCCAGACTGATTCTCACCAGCCCACCCGGTTGACTCTGCAGGAGATGTGCCAGGGAAGGGATGAAGACTTGGCACTTTGCTATTTTCAGGGAGAACTGGCTACATGTGGCAGTCTCCTCCCTTGTAAGTCCCCAGTAGTGCTGCTCTACTCACACTGCCCTCTCTCTTGGTGCCTCCAGGAAGAGCTTCCTCCGTGTGTGTCTCCCCCCTTGTAAGTCCCCAGTAGTGCTGCCCTACTCACACTGCCCTCTCTCTCGTGCCTCCAGGAAGAGCTTCCTCCATGTGTTGTGGCAGGTTCCTTCCAGCACCCAAGCCCTGGCCCAAGCTCACCCTCCTCAGACTAGGGGGTACCCCCGAGTCTGCCATCAATAGCCTCCTCAGTACTGTATCTCCATATTCCACCCAGCTGCCCCTGCTGGCATGGCTCATGCCTATTTATGAGGTAAGCCTTGCCCCCTGCCAGCCCTTTACTGGGGATTGGTCAAGGCCCTCATAAATATTCCAGACAGCCCCTCCTAGCCTCCACCCACTAGCTCTAGAAGTTTCTACAACATTCTAGACCAGGGGTAGGCATCAAAGGAGTTGTCAGGATGAGTCATCCAGCCCTGACTCAATGAACCCTGACCCAGATTCACAGCTCAGGCTTAGTTGACCTGTCCTAGCACAGACTAGAGGGTGCTACACATAGTTACATAGCTAGTCAAGTTGAAAAAAGACACAGGTCCATCTAGTGTAACCAACAGAAAAAAAAAAAAAAAACTTCCATATACTACATTTTATACCCACAGTTGATCCAGAGGAATGGAACACAAATGCCTTAAAGCATTGTCCAATTTGCTCCAGCAGGGAGAAAAGGGTTATGTGCGATTTTTAAGCATGTTGGGATTTGTTGGCCGCCCATGCATCTTGAATGGACTTTCTTAATGCAAGCCATGTTAACGCACCACATAATGGGCATCAAAGCACTGGTGAAAATGGTGGAAAGTGCAGATAACTGCTGCTCCACAACAAATCAGACTTTACAGGTATAACATTGGCAGTAAAGCACCACAAAGAGCTAAATGGGCCCTTAGTTTGGTTTATCCCTCATACTTACGTAGGATTACAATATGGTGAACCCAGGGGGGTGGGGAATATATTGTACTGTCAAAAGGGTCACCTTGAATCTTTTTGCAAGATTGTGCATGCGTGGTACCTCACAACCAAAGCATGGATCCAATGCAGCACATGGATCTTTTGGGCTTCCTTTGACATTGTCCAAAGTGTCCTGCTCAGGATAGGAGACTTACCAAGGCTATGCTGGATATTAAGAAACAAAGCCAAATAATGAGAGATTGTTGTGCCAGACAGTCCTAAATTGACTCTGACCTGTAAATTGGTTTATTTCCATGTATCCGTTTTCTTCTAATAAAGGCGGACATTCACTGCGGCTGTCCCTTGCTCCTTATTTTCCCTTACATAAATGACTTGGACCTGAAAGTCTTATGCGGCGTACACACGGTCGGAATTTCCGATGGAAACAGTCCGATGGGAGCTTTTCATCGGATTTTCCGACCGTGTGTATGCCCATCGGTCTTTTTCTGTCGGAATTTCCGACGGACTTTGAATTGAGAACCTGTTCTCAATTTTTCCGACGGAAAACCTTTCTATCGGATTTTCCGATTGTGTGTATGCAATTCCGACACGCAAAATTCCGACGCATGCTCGGAAACAATTCGACGCATGCTCGGAAGCATTAAACTTCCCTTTTATAGTGCTGTCGAACGTGTTTTATGCCGCTCTGTTATTGACCGTCAGAATTTGGTGTGATCGTGTGTAGGCAACACAGCTTGAGTGGAATTCCGTCGGAAAAACCGTCAGAGTTTTTTCCGACGAGAATTCCGATCGTGTGTACGCAGCATTAGGCTCTGAAGAAGCAGACATTTTACAGAGGATTTGCTATTCGGGCTTGTAGAAGGTTTTGTCTTTTACGGGAATTCTCAAAACAAATCTGACAGATTATTATATTATGTAGCTCGTCATCCAGGCAACTTTTGATTTTGGCCTTTTCCCTATACCGAGGATTTGATATGCATCTGGTTTACCTGCTTTCCCGGGCTGACAACCCCTACCGTATCGATTTTTAAATTACATCTTGTCAGAAGAAAGGAGAGCAGCCTGTGAGTGCCAACAAGACACAGATCAGAGAAGACAGGAAGCACAAACAGAAAACAAATGCCTTCACTTCTCATTCTGCTTGCTCGCTTCTACCCAGACATTATAACGAGAGCAAAAAGTTCCAGAAAGTTTTAAGCTAAAAGTAGGACTGGGACAGAATTAAAGTGGGACTGCAGCCAAAGCTTTTTTTTTTGATTTTCAATATTGCATTTCTGTTGTCTTTCTCTATATAACCTTTCCATGTATATGTAGCACCCGAAGGAGCTGTTGGTTTGATTTGGGCCTGCACTCTACCAGTGAACCCCACTAACTTGGCTCAATCCCTTTGGCACAGCTGTGGTGCAATGCAATACAATACAATATAATACAAATGCAAGTACCTGTATTGTACCCTCAGGATCCACTGGCTCCACCTGGTGGGGAAAAACAGTACGCCACACAACTGGATACTTAACCAGAAAGATATTTTACTGTAGAATATTTAAAACAGGTGGTTACAGAAATGTGTGCTGTCATCCCAACATAGGACGACAGCACAATATATTTCAATATAAAACAATATAAGATAATATATATATTTGTGTCTATACCTGGGAGCTCCCCCTACTTTAAAAGCTATGCGTGAGATCTCACTTAAATTACTTAGTCCGTGATCTTCTTTCTTCGCTAGCTAAAGTAACTCCTTTGTGATTTGTAATCCACAGTCTATGAAAAGTTAAGTTGAGGTGAAGGTGCTCCTGGTGTGACTTGAACAACTATATTACAATGCCTGAGGCGTTAGTGTAGATAGGCCTCAAGCCTGCTCAGTGTCAGTTGCTCTGCTCCTCCTCTGTGGAACTACAAATTCCAGTGAGGCCTGTATGTGAGCCTAACTGTGTGTGAAAGTTAACAAATGGTGGGATGTGACCCGCTCACCAACTGGATCAGTGATCCATGTAACAATGTTGGTCAAGTGCCTGCAGCTTGCTTCTACGACAGCTGGGCTGGTCGCTCCATTCCGTTCCTCTGGGTGAGTCCGATCCTCTGATGCTCAGATGAGTGCCTCAGGATCTTCAATCCGGTCACTGTCTCTCAGGCACCGTCAGGTCACTTACACAAACAAGCAGGGTTGCGCTCCGCAATGACAGTAAGCCGCTGTCTCCGGGAAGCCTCCTCACAGATCCTCACAGGCAGGCAACGTGATCCCAAGAGACCTAAAATGGCCGCTCGGGTTCCTTTTATCTCTTACCAAGCATGCACTGCTTAAGAGAGTGTTCATGGGTAGGTCACACAGACTCCTGGGTAACAAGGTCAACCTTCTGAATCAAAACAGTCACTTCCTGTATAAGTCTTTTGGGTTGTTCAGAGGTGATAATATACAAGTGCATTACCAGTATTTGGTCACTAGATGGCTCTAAATACGGAACCATAGTAATGTCCATTAACCTTATATTAAAGTATAAAAACACACAACAATAGACAAGGATGTCAGCGCTACATATGTCTCTGGCAAAGTTGCTAATTGAAAAATAATACGAGAGCTGTACCAAAAGTAATGCAAAAGTGGGTATAACATTTTAAATAACTTCCATAGGTTGCTTAAATTAGTAGAGTTAGTAGAGTAAACTCTTCCTCTATACAAGGGAAGGCCAATAAGTTATTATCCTCACCATGATCTAGATGTGCTAGGGATCTGAAATTATGCAGGTTTATAGGTGGATATCTTAGTAATATGCATGTCAATTTTTTGTAGGTCCTTATAGTTAAAGTCAAGAGAAATGGAGTAGGTGTCATGCTGGACAAAGTTGATTACCGAGCCGTGATTAGGTTCCTCCATCTTCAAGGGAAATCTGCCCAAATAGTCTATGAAGAGATGTCAGCTGGAGAGGATTGTCCATCATATGGGACTGTCAATCGATGGAATATAGAATTCATGTGTGGTCGCACAAATATACAGGATGACCCAAGGGAAGGTCTTCCGTCAACTGCCACAGAACCAAGTGTGGTGGCGAAAGTTGAGCAGCTAGTGCTTAAAGATAGACGTTCTACTAATAATATCTTAGCTAGGGAGGTGAACACTAATAGGGGGTCAGTTTACAACATATTACATTACATCTTACATATGAGAAAAGTGGCTGCACGTTGGGTTTCCAGGTTACTGACACCTTTCCAAAAACAGCAACAAGTGGAATGTACACAAAGCATTTTGGACCTGTACCAACTGTCACTTTTGTTTGCGATTGTGGCTATGAATGTCTGCCCTTATCCACCTTACTCACCTGATCTGGCACCTTCGGACATTTTCCTGTTTCCAAATCTGAAGAAACATTCACACGGAATGATGAGGCAGTCATTACTGAAGTTGATAGCTGGTTTTCCTCCAAATCTGCATACTTCTATGCAGATGGTATTAAAGGTCTGATCCACAGATGTGGGAAGTGTGTAACCACTGGATGTGGATATGTAGAGAAGGAAGAGTCAGTGGACTAAATTTCAGACCCCTAACACATCTGGATATTGGTAAGTGTAAGAACTTATTGGCCTCCCCTCGTAGTTACTCTTCTTTTTCATTGCAGGTAAGTAATGGATTTCAAGCAGAAGCAATGCACGGTCATTGAGTTGTTGATAAAAGAGGGGTGCCGGCTGGCCGACATCCACAGAAGGCTACAGAGTGTTTATGGGGATGACACCATTGACAAGAGCAATGCCTTCTCATTGGTGACTCTTGTCAATGGTGTCATCTCCATAAACACTCTGTAGCCTTCTGTGGCCGTTAGAAAACCTGCACCACTCCTTCATCAAGAACTCAATGACAATATGTTGCTTCTGCTTGGAATCCATTATTTACCTGTAAATGAAATGAAAAAGAATAAAAAGAAGAGTTACGTTAATCAACATGTGAAATGTGAACGACTTAAAAAAAAAATAATAATTTGATTTAAAAAACACTATAAAAGGAATTAAAGACTGTAACTCTGTTATGTGTACTCTGAAAAGGAGAGGAAGTAACCCTTATCAGCACGAAGACAGGGCAGAAATTGGTGGACCAAAACTGGTCATTCTTGGAGTGAATTTTTCATTAGAAACTGGCCAGAATTTGAGTCCTGGCTTGTCCTGTTGGCACCCACCTGCCTCACATCCTTCGATCTGAAAATCAAAGGAGTTGTCAGTGTAAATGTTCCTGTTCTTTGAAAGATGCTTTCCTCATTCCAGCATCCTGTTTTTGGCTATGATGCATCCTTGTCTGTCTGTTCACCTGCAAGGTGATTGTTGTGACCAGTCTCTGGGTGGAGACCAAACCTGATTTAAGCCAGCCAAACCTGCATTCTCATGCTTGTGATAACATGTGTAATATGTGCTCAAGCTCTCTGTTTAAAACATATATATATATTACAGCGCTCGCAATAATAAACAATAACCTAAATAATCACATAATAACAATTCATTAATAAGTGAATGTCCATATATTAGTGAACAATGTGCTCCAATCCATATAGTGCAAAGTGCTCCAAAATTGTCCCCACTCACCGGATGGAATGGACCCTTAGCTTTTCAGTCTAGGGGTCGTATCAGACTTAAAACGGTGGCCAGGAAAGGAAGCTTTACATTGATTCACAAAACAGCTCTCACATGCTCATGATAATCATCCATGGATAATAGTACCCAAAATGAGACAAAAAGGAGGGAACTATAGTGAAGTACTGTTTGGCAATAGAGTGAATACTTACAAAATGCTGAGTAAAAACAGGCATATATTGTCAAGAGATTGCAATAGGAAGCGCCGCTGTTGGCGTGCGTTCCACCGACAACAGGAAAGTGACATCTATTGGACTCGGAACCGGAAATCACGTCAACGCGTTTTGCCCTCCCACAGGGAGTCATGAAGGACCTAATTTCTGGTTAAAAGAGCCATCTACATGTAGCGCCGGGCTCCTGAAGAGCACACGCTGTTTTGTAAATTTAATGTTCCTAGAACCACAGTTGGGTTTTAGGGTTATTTGTTCTTAATTATGGTCTCAGTATCAGTTTGGCTGGACTGCACTGTGTTCTGCTTGGTCATAGGTGTCGGTGTCGCCTCTGGCAAGCATAAGAATGCAGTCCGGTTGGACGCATTGGGTGCCAATCTCTCTCGCAACCAACCTGTGATGGTGTTGTCTCGCTGTGCACTCTGGGAGAGGGTACTTATGGTACTGGGGTCATGTGCTTCTGGGTTCCGGTCCAGAAGTTCTTTCTGCCTGTTTGGTCCTGGTCCTCGTGACCAGCCCCCAGGGGCTCTCATGGCCTGGGGTGCGGATCCATCCATTTCCGAGTCTCGGGGCTGGCTAGCCAGAGGCGCAGTAACTGAAAAGAGGTTTCAAGGTGGTCCGGTGCCGTCTCATTTCTGGAGAGGCCCAGCAACTGAAAACGCGACAAGGGGAGGACTCTTCAGAAGAGGGCCAAGCAAAAGGTTGGTGCCTCGGTAAGAGCCTGGAAGCCAAGTTGAAAGACACCAGGTGAATCCACACTCGTACGGTATCGCCAGACCGGCTGCAAGATACTGGTACCGTACGAGGGTTCTCTAAGTTCATCTATCCTTCAGTTACAACCAAGTCTGTGGCAGAGACTTTTCATTTCCAAGTTCTACAACCAAGTCTGTGGCAGAGAATTTGCTCTATCCGAACCATCTATCGGCTGCTAAATCTAGTGAGAGGAGATTTATCCGAAGGATGTAATATCCAGTTGTGAATGGCTATTCTTTGGATTTCATAGTGAGAGACATTTAGTTTCAAGCAGTTCCAAGAGTACCTGAACTTCCTACCTATACCCTCTAATCCTTTATTCAGAGACTGTGTTTTGGCTACCATTTTTGCAAATAAAAATCCCAAAGCGGATCCAGTGTCGGTCTCTGCAGTTCTTTGGGCCATCTACCTCGGGAAACCCCTAGACACATACGAGGTCAAGAAGGTAACGGTAAGCCCAAATTAAACCAGCAGCTCCTTCGGGGGTTAGTGCTACATATAAATACAGGGTGAAGGACACCTCCCCCTTTTCTCAGCCAATCAAATTCCATATGGCAGCCATTTTGTCAGTAGGACAAACAAGTCTTCTCTACCACATGGTTGTTTCCCATGTGGGAGACTGGCGGCCATGATATTGGTTATATATGGATTCCTTACATAATTCCTATAATACTAATTGTTCCAACTGACGTCAATCCAAGTAAGAACATTACATCATGGCAAATCCCTATAAAAAATGTATATAAGCAATCGCTTTATTAAAAAACATTAAAATGTAATATTAATTCACTCAATAATTGCGGACATTAAGAATTGAAAACGTATGACTGTGAAAACTAATAATACATGAAAGTTAAATGAAATAAAAATAAAAATAATAATACATAAAAAATAAAAATAAAAAAATTTAAAAATTTAAATAAAAATGAAATATAAAAATATAAAATTTTCCATGGATTCAACATGCCTCTCAGCAAATCGCTTGGGGTTTCTACTTTCCAAAATGGGGTCATTTGGGGGGGGGGGGTTGTGCTATCTGAGCATTTCATGGCCTCCAAAACTGTGATAGGTAGTGAGGAGTAAAGTCAAGAATTTACACCCTTAGAAATCCTGAAGGCGGTGATTGGTTTTCGGGGTCCTGTACGCGGCTAGGCTCCCAAAAAGTTCCACACATGTGGTATCCCCGTACTCAGGAGAAACAGCAGAATGTATTTTGGGGTGTAATTTCACATATGCCCATGGCATGTTTGAGCAATACTGTATTTATCAGCGTATAACACACATCGGCGTATAACACGCACTGGCGTATAAGATGCACCCCAAGTTTAGGAGGGCATTTTAAGGAAAAAAAGTTTTAGGAGGGAAGTTTAGGGAAAAAAAAAAACGTACATTTAAGCGTCATTTGCAGCTTGCCCAGCATCATTTGCAGCTTGCCCAGCGTCATTTGCAGCTTGCCCAGCGTCATTTGCAGCTTGCCCAGTGTCATTGCAGCTTGCCCAGTGTCATTGCAGCTTGCCCAGTGTCATTGTAGCTTGCCCAGTGTCATTGCAGCTTGCCCAGTGTCATTGCAGCTTGCCCAGTGTCATTGCAGCTTGCCCAGTGTCATTGCAGCTTGCCCAGTGTCATTGCAGCTTGCCCAGTGTCATTGTAGCTTGCCAGTGTCATTTGTAGCCTTGCCCGCGTTTAAATTTCCCGCCGCCGAGACAGACCGTGCGTGCGCCTCCGAAAAAGACCGAAGCGCCGCCGGAAAAGACAGAAGCGCCGCCGGAAAAGACCGAGCCAACTGTTCGGCTCCGCTCGCGGTCCCGCCTCCCTGCTGTTTCCGGAGCGAGCGCAGGGAGGCGGGACTACGAGCGGAGCCGAACAGTCGGCTCGGTCTTTTCCGGCGGCGCTTCGGTCTTTTTCGGCGGCGCTTCGTTTTTTTTTCGCCGGCGCTTCGGTTTTTTTCGGCGGTGCTCGCTATTTTTCTATTTTTGTCACTTTTTTGGGGGGGATCGGCGTATAACACGCACCCACGACTTTCCCCCGATTTTAAGGGGGAAAAAGTGCGTGTTATACGCCGATAAATACGGTATATAATTTCAGTGACAACTTTGTGTAAAAAAAAAAAAAAGTTTTTTTGTCCTTTTTCAATCACTTGTGACAAAAAAATGTGTATTCAATGGGCTCAACATGCCTCTCAGCAATTTCCTTGGGGTGTCTACTTTCCCAAATGGGGTCATTTGGGGGGGGGGTGGAGGGGTTGTACTGCCCTGCCATTTTAGCACCTCAAGAAATGAGATAGGCAGTCATAAACTAAAAGCTGCATAAATTCTGGAAAATGTACCCTGGTTTGTAGATGCTATAACTTTTGCGCAAACCAATAAATATACGCTTATTGATTTTTTTTTTTTTACCCGAGACATGTGGCTGAATGCTTTTTGGCCTTTATTTTTTTGACTAAAATTGAGTTTATTGTCTTTTTTTATAGAAAAATGTAGAAAATGTAATTTATTTTCAACGTTTTATATTTCGTTTATATTGCAAAAAACTAAAATTGCAGAGGTGATCAAATACTAGGGCTGCAACTAACGATTATTTTCATAATCGATTAGTTGGCCAATTATTGTTTCGATTAATCGATTAATAACCTTAAAAAAAAAGTGTGGTGTATAATTTAGTTAATATGTAAAGTTTTAAAAAAAGGCAATTTATTCTTAAATATCTCTATGAAGTGGTAAATATAAATAACCAACTATATGGTTAGGAAGCAAAATATCTAATCCACTCTGAGAATAACAGACAAAAGAGATATACTGTATATACTATTAGAGGAGATATACTGTATATACTATTAAAGGAGATATAATGTATATACTATTAGAGGAGATATATAATGTATATACTATTAAAGGGGGAATCTGGTAAACATCATCAGACTCAAAAATCTAATTTTCTTTTCTTGCTTCAAAAAATGTCATTTTAAGAATGTTCGTTCTATTTTATTTTTTGACTGAATATTCTCATCTGAAAATTGATCCGTGTGGCCAGCATAAGGCTCGGTACACACCTATGCAGTTTGCTTTTGATCTGTTTCTGCAATGCTTTTTGCTGTGCGTTTTGATTTTTGCGCACATGTGATTTTGCTGCTATTTGCGTTTTCTTTTTTTTTATTAGTCAATTTGTTGTTGCTGCAAAAACGCATTACATGCTTTTCTGCAGCTTCTCCATTGAAGTATATTGAACCAAAAAAGCACAGTTTTGTGTTAAAAAAAAAGTCCCTGACCCTTTCCAAATACGCAGCGGCTGAAAAAAGCATAGATGTGAACATGTCCCATAGGAAACCATGTCAATGAACTGTAGTGCGTTTCTGCAAAAAGCACCAAAAAAACACAGAGATGTGAACCAGGTCTAAGACGTTTAGTAACATAATGGGGTTAAAAAATCTAAAATGAGCCCTTTATAGTACATACAAAGCAAGTAATCACTACTGTAAGGGGTTAATTTTTTTACTGTAGTAGTGAAGTAGTGAAAGTAGTATTTACAGTAGGGATTATTTGCTCTTTTTGTACTATAAAGGGCTCATTTTTAGTTTTTTTTTAACCCCATTATGCTACTGGCCGATTAATCGATTATGAAAATAGTAATCGATTAATTTCATAATCGATTAGTTGTCGATTAATCTATTAGTTGTTTCAGCCCTATCAAATACCACCAAAAGAAAGCTCTATTTGTGGGATAAAAAGGACGCAAATTTTATTTGGGTACAGTGTTGCATGACCGCACAATTACCAGTTAAAGCAGCGCAGTGCCAAATTGTAAAAAGTCCTCTGGTCAGGAAGGGGGTAAATCCTTCCGCCTCACGACTGTGCTCACTCACCAGCCCTCCTGTCTTGCTATTAGTTGTCCTCTCTGGAGACTCTTAGAAGTGTTCTCTCCCGCTGTCCTCTCCTTGCTCTCTCATGTGCCTCTCCTTCCAGAATCTTGTCACTCCTCCTGGATGCACCCGAGCCCCGGCCCAGGGTCACCCCTCCCCCCCCAGACTGGGGAGCTCCCCATGGGCCCCGATAGCCTCCACACTCTTTCACTCCAGCTCTTCCACATGATAACTCCTCACTAGCTGGGCTGACCGTAGGTATTTAACCACTTCCCTACCGCCCACTGTCATATGACGCCCACAAGGTGGATCTCCCATCCTGGGTGGGCGTCATATGACGTCCTCCCATTCCCAGCCGCCTAGGGGGAGCGCGCGCGTCGTCGCTCGGGACCCGGTGCGCGTGCCCGGTGGCCGCGATGTCCGCCGGGCACCCGCGATTGCCCGTTAAAACAGCGGGACCGTGGAGCTGTGTGTGTAAACACACAGCTCCACGTCCTGTCAGCGGAGAGGAAACCGATCATGTGTTCCCAGTACGGAGGAACACCGATCGGTCTCCTCCCCTTGTGAGTCCCCTCCCCCCACAGTTAGAATCACTCACATAGGGAACACATTAACCCCCCTGCAGCGCCCCCTAGTGTTAACCCCTTCCCTGCCAGTCACATTTACACAGTAATCACTGCAATTTTATAGCAACGATCGCTGTGTAAATGTGAATGGTCCCAAAAATGTGTCAAAAGTGTCCGAAGTGTCCGCCGCAATGTCACAGTCACGAAAAAAAAATCGCAGATCGCCGCCATTACTAGTAAAAAAAAAAATGCAATAAATCTATCCCCTATTTTGTAGACGCTATAACTTTTGCGCAAACCGATCTATATACGCTTATTGCGATTTTCCTTACAAAAATATGTAGAAGAATACGTATCGGCCTAAACTGAGGAAAAAAATTGTTTTTTTTTTTTAAAAAATGTGATATTTATTATAGCAAAAAGTAAAAAATATTGTGTTTTTTTTCAAAATTGTCGCTCTTCTTTTGTTTATAGCGCAAAAAATAAAAACCGCAGAGGTGATCAAATACCACCAAAAGAAAGCTCTATTTGTGGGAAAAAAAGGACGTCAATTTTGTTTGGGTGTAACGTTGCACGACTGCGCAATTGTTAGTTAAAGGGACGCAGTGCCGAATCGCAAAAAGTGCTCTGGTAAGGAAGGGTGTAAAATGGCCCGGTGCTGAAGTGGTTAAGGAGTCCTGCCCCCTGCCAATCTAAGTTGGGGATTGCTCAGGGCTCCTCAAGATACCCCAGACATCTCCACCTCTCCTCCCCTCCTCTCCTTCCAGCACTTTCTAGAAGGAAGAGGGAGGTGTCAGTGATGCTACCCATGAGTCACCGAGTCCTTGAGCTTGTTGTTGGAAAGTCCGACCGCGTGTAGACTCCATGGAACATTTCCTGTCGGACTTTCCGCCAACAAATGTTTGAGAGCAGGTTCTCAAATTTTCCGCCAACAAAACTTGTTGTCAGAAAGTCCGATCGTGTGTACACAAGTCCGTCGCACAAAAGTTCACGCATGCTCTGGATCAAGCAGAAGGAGCCGCACTGGCTACTGAACTTCCTTTTTTTTCTCGGCTCGTCGTACGTCACCACGTTCTCACGTTCAAAATTTTTGGCCAACATTTGTGTGACCGTGTGTATGCAGGACAAGTTTGAGCCAACATCCTTCGAACAAAAATCAACGGTTTTGTTGTCGCAAAATCCGATCGTGTGTACGCGCCATTAGACTGGGATGCCATTAAAGTTCACATTTATGTAAAGGCAGGTGTCCCATTATTTTTGACATTATAGTGTACCGTATATACTCGAGTATAAGCCGAGTTTTTCAGCACATTTTTTTTGTGCTAAAAGGGCCCCCCTCGGCTTATACTGGAGTCAAGCACTTTTCTGCAGCAGAGAATGACATTTTCCGACCCGACTTTGGGGCCCCGTATCTCGGGGCCACTTGGTGCTATGTGGAACCAACACTACAACATATCCATGTTTGGGGTTCCTAGCACTAAGTGGCCCTGAGATACAGGGCCCCAAATTCGGTCAACTGTG